>PYST01000459.1:0-26437 GCA_003049485.1 Ophioceras dolichostomum | reverse complement strand
AGCGGGGATCTCTTATGCGGCAATCAAAAAAATGCACAATTCCGTAGTGACTTCAATTTTGGTGTGAAACGCTAGTAAAATTAAGTCACGGCTGAATTTTTCCTAATCAACCGTTTTTCCTAATCAGCCGTCCCCAGGCACTGTTGGGGGCCTGGGATTTTGATCGAAAATAGATCCCCAGAAGTATTGCGGGGAGTGCTCCCCGCTCCCAGCCCTGATAAGTCGAAGCGTGATGTGTTCTTTCAACAATTGACAGATGGCCATATGGTCGAGCGAGTAATTCCTACCGTACAGTTGTCACAACATGAGGTGGTGTGTTCAGCGATCGTACACCTGTGAGGCGCCCGCTTCGAGACGGCATACTGTCGATTGTTGTTTTTTTCCCTTTCTTTTTTTCCCCTGCCCACTCTCCCTCCCCATTACCCTTTCGTCGCAGACGACACTTTTCGTATGCCGAGATTGGTTTTGTTATATGGGAAAGGCGTCTCTGCAGCGTCTTCAAAAACAAGCACCGCGCGCTATGGTAGGTACCTAACATGAATCAAGGGGGCACCAAGGCAGCTCAGAGTTTTGTTTGCCGGCCAGCAAGTAATGTTGTATTCAGGAATGAAATATTGTAGTGAGCGACACTGAAATACACGAGTGGAGAAATGAGGAGAAATGTGATGATGTGACAGATAGTAGATCAGAAGGCAAGAGACCTCCACGACTCTCCTCCTCCCAGCCTCCTCATCCCCTCTCCTCGGACCTTTTTCCCTTCCACGGATTCATTCATCTTTTGAACCACGCTAGCTCTTACATCGAACCGCGCACGCACTACCACCTCAACCAGCTCGTCTTCCACACACGAGTGCGACCCGCTCACATTCAGGGGTAGTTCGTCCTCGCCGACACAATAGCATTCACAAACGACGGGCCATGCGCCCACAGCCCGTTGGCCGCGTTGCTCGCCACATGCACGCCATACTGGTACGGCCCGGCCGCCTCGTTCCTGTACACGGCGCTGCCGGACTGGCCGGGCGAGGAGTCTCCCAGGTGGTACACGGGCCCGCCGTTCGAGCAGCCGCCGGGCAGCCAGGCGGAAAACCCGTTGTGCGCGTAGGGCAGCTGGCCAGTGGCGGACTTGTCCTGCGGGTACCCGTACGTGTTGAAGACGTTCTGGTTCGCGAGGGCGTTGTCCCAGTTGCGCGCGCCGAGGTAGCCGCTCGTGGCGGCGAGCGAGTTGGACAGGATGAGCAGCACCCAGTCGTCGCGGTAGTCGCAGTTGGTGGTGACCGTGCCCGCCAGCGAGATGGTGAGGATGACGTTCGAAGTGGGCAGGCGGTCGCCGTTGTAGTACGCGGGCGAGAAGCTGTAAGAAGCGCCCGCGTGGAGGCAGTGGCGTGCCATGGCGACGACGCGGGGGCCCACGAGGGAGCCGGAGCACCAGGACGCGACGTTGTCCCAGGTGATGCGGACGCGGCCCATGGCAACGTAGGGGTACGAGAGCGACGTCTGGAGGAAGCGGTCGTCCGCGCCGTGGACGTCGCGGCCTGGGAGGACGGAGTCGGCCGTCGCCTTGGTGGAGGGCCGCAGGAATGGCGCCTCGGTGTCGTTGCCGGCCTTGAGGAGGTCCTTGGCGGACCAGAAGACCTCCTGGGGCTTAGGGATGGCGAAGATGCGGGCCGTCTTCTCGTCCAGGGGGTATGGCTTAGGAAGGAGGTTGTCGTAGACATCGTCGCCGCGGGGGAGGACGGCGGCGTTGGTGAGGGCCGCGAGGGCCAGAAGGGCCTTGAGCTGCATGGTGGGTGGGCTGGTGCGAGGAACGGGGAGTATGTGGAGATGCAGAGGGGGTCGGTCGCTATAGTAAGTTCGCAGGAGAGAGGCGCTGCAAAGGGGACTTGGTTAAAAAGGGGACTTGGTTGAAAAGGGGACTGAAGCCGGGGAGGATGGCTTGCTGACCAGGTCTTGCTGACCAGGTCTAAGGACGGATGAGTCGTGATGCCAGGGGTAGGTCGGATTGTTCCCCTTTTTATACATCATTTTGAGCGCTCAGGAGGTCGTGATGGTTTTCTTCGGCCTTTCTGATGACCCGTCCAGGGGCCAAGGAACTCATGGTCCCTCGTCCCTTCTTCTGGTCCACCTTGAACTCGACCATCCCTCCCCCTCACGGATCAGCAAAGTCAGCCGAGGCAGACTATGGATCCTTAGGGCTGCTGATGATGTGAAGATATTGGCGGGAGGTTGCGTTGAACCATCCGGCATGCATCGTTCGCTTTTATTGCTTTCTGTCATGTCGCTTGCGCTAACTCCGAGATATGGACCAGTGGGGGCCTGTCGTTGAGGTATCGAGGTCCCCCTGTCTCTGGTTCGCTGGTTTCTAGAATTGAGCTTGGCGCCGAAGCATCTTCACGCCGATCCTAACTGCCTGCCGGACCGGGTACCGACCTTGCCCCCCCCACCAGTCAGACATCGAATGCGAATGCGGTATCAGACGACCGCTATCTGTTGGAGGTAGGAAGGACTACTAGTTCTAAGCCCTGTTCCAGCGAGTTGCCATGGGCTTTGGGCAGTCTTGCTCCTATTTTTGTTCTATCCTGCGCTGTAAGCCGTCAGTCAAGACAGTCCTTCTCTTTCACCCCTGGATCATATCCGAAGGCTGGGCTGCAATGTGCGTCCATTGCAGATGCCCTTTGTGGTATCGATTGCGGCAGGCAGCGAAGCGAGTGGCTGCCTGTGACCTCTTCTATTGTGAAGTACGGAAACGGTGAAGAAGTCGGGTGATGAACTGGAGGCTGCGTCTGCATCGTATTGGACTCGCGAAATCTCCACATGGCATCAGCCCAGTTCAGCTAGCAGCTTTTGCGTTGTTTGGCTCAGGGGTGACCGGCAGCCCTAGCATTAGCGTGTTATTTTCGGAGAAAACTAACGGAGAGGAGTTGTTCGGAGAAAAATTACGGAGAAAAGGTAAGAACACAAGCCCCCAAAAAATTTCAGCCTTCAGGACCGGAGCAGCTGTCCGACTGAGTGCGAGAATTGCTATTCGTCCATCCTGCATGATTTGCCCTGCCACGACCCCTGAATGGCGGGGTATTTATCCCATCAAGCAGGGAGAGGGGAAGCATTCGCTCGATCCCCTGCATGCCGGGAGAGATCGGTAGTGCCTCCGGTAGTGGAGGGATGGAGAGCATGTAGGAATAAAACCAAAGTCCAATACCAAGCCTGCACAACCGAGGCGCCGCGAGCCTCATCCCAATTCGGACCCGGTTTTCCACCTCACTTACCCTCCCAACTCTCAATATTTGATATTTTGGGCTACGTTGTACGGGCAAACTGAAGGTAGGTACCTGCGCGAGTACCTCTAGATTCTAGGTAGGACTGATGTTGTTTTTGTTTCTCCTGACGATGCACGTCAGATCTTGGCATCTGCGCCTCGGTGCCTTGGCTCGCGGGGAATGTTGTGTATTTCTCCGCCGATCCGCGAGGTCAGCTCACCTACCGGAAGTGCTTAAACTCACTTCAACTTCTCCTTTCTACATACGCCCCTTGTGAGAATGAAGGGGAGGAGACTCACAACCTTGAGAGTTGTAAGAGTGGTAAGTAGGTAGTGTCTTACGCTGTCAGCTGTGAAAAAAGGGGGTTTTAAGGTCGCGCATCATCCATTCATCCCATCATCAGGTCGCGCCAAGCCCTGGACCCGTCATGTCATCTTTGCTAGCGCTGAGCGCCAGCTTCGGACCTGCAATGATGCCTTCTCGCACATTTCTGTAGGGCTGACTCCCAGCGCCTCTGCTCCCTGTTTGCTCATTTCCCGAGCTGCCACAGAGAATGAGTCCTTCGTAAATCTTGGCATAGATACCTGGTAGCCCGAAAATTCCCTTCAAGTCGTATTGTTCTGTCACGAGAATTGTTCAGCCTCAGTGTGAGCCGCTCCGACAAGACATCTTCGATATTAAAATACTACCTCACTCGCTACCTACTATGTGAGACCAAGACACCTGCATGCAAACTATCATCCGACATCGTCTACCAAGTGAGGCTACCGCTGAAACTTCCCGGTCGAGTCGGTCAAACTTCCCCGCCTCTAGGATGTTGTGCGACGTTGGAGTGAGTCTGACTGACCAATGACCCGGCGGACATTTGCAGCAGTTTGCATGCCAATGTGCCAATATTGGCTGCGCTCCAACGGACGGCTCAGGGTCTCTTTTTCTACTACTTACCTACTGACCCTTCTCCTCTGTTGTTTTGTCTTACGCCAAGGAGAAGAGTGGTTCGTTTGGTTCAGTCACCCCTTTCAGTCTAGGGCAGGGCACCTAGGCTCTCGTCACGCTCAATACTGTCGACATTTCTCAGTGGTTCTCGCATCCAAGTCAGGCAGGTCGCAATGAAGCAAGGCGCAAAAAGGTGTCATGCGTTTCGCAACCACCTGCCAAAAAGCGAAAGTCGCCATTAGATTAGTAAACGGCTGGGTAAACCCTAAGAGTTGCCGTTACGGTAAGTTCCGCGAACATCTTCGTGAGTCGTCGTATCACGAATTTGTGTCGGAACTGTTTGGCTGAAGTCCAGCCCTCTGGAGTCGAGGCTTCCCAGGTCAATCCCGGCATTACCGAGGCAGTTATAATCATTTCTTGCCATTTATCTATTTTCCAATATTTACCAGGCATGTGCCACATAGTACTAGGTACTAGGTACTAGGTGGGGGTGTGTATGACGAGACAGTCCGCGCTCTGCTGTCTTACCTTGCGTTACCCGCGCTTTTCCACATCCGGCTCACCGAAACCTCGTTTTCAATAGTACTACTTCATACCGTCTATGTCGAAGTCCAAAGACAGCCTAACCTACCTTGCCGCCACTGCCGGTTCCTAGAGATCGCTCCTCCTATATTAGATTTTTTTCACATGCTCTTGCATTGCTTTTGCCATCATCGGACATCTCCTATTGATCACTACGGATTCTCCTGCCATAATTGTTGCGAAAGGATTCCACAAAACTGAAAGACTAAATACGAGATCTTGTGATCCTTTTTTCCAACACCTCATAGGCGGCTAGGTACCTCTCCATCTAATATCATAGTGTTATAAAAAGAAGGACGAGTAAGTCGCACTGCAACAGTAGGGGACGATGTCAGGAGCCAGGAACCAGCGGTCAAGAGGACAGACCTCGACAAAACCGGAAGGACGAGTGTTGATTCTAACAGGTCATGTCATGTCATATGGCACGTTAGCGACAACACACGCGGAAGGAAGTCCATCCTCCTCCCAACAAATATTCTCCCTCCTGCCTTTTCCCTCCTCCCGCTCCCGTAGAAGTCACGCCCTCAAAAGTCTCCAGCCGCTGCAGTCTTGACCCCAAACCGCTGCCCCAGCACGACCCAAGACCCAATACACAACAGCCTCCGGAAAGACTGTCCGTCCGCCTTTCCGTCCTCCCCTTCCACCCCAGGCCTCTCAAAGGCCGCCTCAAGCGCCTCCCTGACAACCTCCCACTCCACAAAGCCTAGCCTCCGCACCGCCTCCTCCGTGCACAGCTCCCGTAGCATCGTGTGCATGATGCCCCCGTAACGAAACGCGTGAGGGGCCGTGTAGGGGTGCTTGCGCCTCTTGTACAGCTCGTCTGTGATGTATGGGCGGCACGCCTCCCGGAGGATCCATTTTTCTGACAGGTCCCATTCGTGGCCTGCCATGGAGCCCCACCATGTGTTGTGCTGCTTGTAGCCGCTGCCGTTGCCGTTGCTCGTGGTGCCGTTGGGAGAAGATGTGCCGTTGGGAGAAGAGGTGCCGTTGGGAGAAGAGGTGCCGTTGGGAGAAGAGGTGCCGTTGGTTTTGGCTGTATCGTTGGGGGCCGTGCCGTTAGGGTGGGCGGTTCCGTTTGTGTGGGTGGTGGTGGTGGTGGCGCCGTTCGTAGCGACAGCCCTCTCCTCCGTCTCCTTCTCCTCCTGCTCGCGAGGCTTGAAGGATACCTTGACGCTTGGAGGCAGCGAATTGACGTACTCGCACAGCTTGTGGTCGAGGAACGGCGGCCTCGCCTCGATGCTGTGCGCCATCTCGGCGCGGTCGCCCAGGCATGTGAGCATCATGTGCGCCAGGGGCCCCTTGATCCAGCGGTAGAGAGCGCTGTGGAGGGCATGCCATTCGTCGCTCATCTTGGCCCTGGCTTCGTCCGTGAAGGTGGCCAGAGTAGCACGCACGATGGCTGGGAACATCTCGCCGTACCTCTCGCCCACCCATGGGGAGAAGGTGCCAGGGGTGATGCCCGCCCCCGCGGAGGCGAGCTGGGCCTGCACGGCGGCCGTGACCTCGGCTGCGCTTTTGAGGGTGGAGGTGTTGGCGTAAGAATCCCTGGGGATGTTCATGCCTTGCTTCTTGGCCGCGCCGAGGAGCATCTGCGTAATGCTCGCCAGCATCTTCTCGCGCACGGCCGGGTTCTGCGTCAGGGGGTGGTCGGGCTGCGCGTGGTCGGGCTCGCGGAAGAACTCGGGCATCAACCACGGGTAGCCGCCGAAGTGCTCGTCAGCGCCCTCGCCGGTTAGGATGACGGGGACGCCGTTAGTTCGCGGGAGGGTCGAAAGGACGAATTTCCCGACCCCGTTGAGGTCCCAATGCATGTGCTCATTGTGGAAGATGGAGTCGGCGAAGTTGTTGGCTAGGACGGCTTCATCCACCTCGCACTTCTCCATCTTGACGCCCAGCCACTCCGTTGTTCGTTCAGCAATATCTACGTGCAGGGAGGGGAGAGTTTGTGAGTTAAGCGAGCCCGTCACCTCTCTTATGTTTCTGCCCAGGGAGATGAGAAGGTAGGTAGAAGGAAGGGAGGAAGGCATCCCTCGGGCTTGAGAGTATAAACTCACCGGACTCGTCGAATTCAGCGGACGACACGAACTTGATGGTGTAGCATGTCAAGAGTTCAGAAGGGTCCTTGCTTCCTAGCTTGATGCCTTGTTCTCTCGCCAAGCTCAGAGCGATCCCAGCTATGGCCGAAGAATCGATACCGCCGGAGAGGTAGATGCCAACAGGCACGTCGGCGCGTAGTCGGAGTCGCACTGCATCGACGAGCCGTTCTCGTACGCCGGTTATCATTTCCTCTACTGAGCGTGTCTCGACTTCGTCCTGTATATGAAGCCAGGGTTCTCACGTTAGACTACGTCTTCGACGAAATGGGCCAAGGGTTAATTGAGGGGAGGAGCCATTGATGTCGCGTTACCTTCTTGTTGTACTTCACCTCCCAATACTGGTGGTGTTTGATATCCCCATCACGACTAACCTCCATCCAGTGCCCTGGCAGGATCTTCTGGACCTCCTTGAAGAGCGTGAAGGTGTGCTGTGTTGCGGTGGCGTTGTGTATGGCTTCGACATCCCACTCGGCCTTCCAGCCGAGGGGCAGGAAGCCCTTGATCTCACTAGCGAACAGTAGTCGCTGGTCCTCCCTCTTGCGGTTGCTATCCCCGTCTGTGGCCCTCTGCGACTCGCCATTGGGGCCGACCACGGTCCAGAAGAGCGGCTTGATCCCGTACCGGTCCCGGCCGGCGATGATGCGCCCGTCCCGCTCGTCGTATATCACGAAGGCGAGCTCCCCCTGCATGTGATCGAGGAAGGCCGGGGCGCCGTAGACTTTGTACAGCGCCACGACGAGCTCGCTGTCGCTGGCGCCATGGAAGACGTAGCCATGCTCACGGGAGAGCTGCTCGCGCAAGTTGTCGTGGTCGTACACCTCGCCGTTGACGATGGCGTGGATGAGACCGTCGTCGCTGTGCAGGGGCTGGTCGCCCTCGGGCCGAAGGTCGTTGATCGAGAGTCGGGCGTGGCCAAGTCCCACGGTGCCGTCGTTCGAGATCCAGACGCCATCCGCGTCAGGACCGCGGTGGCGGAGACTGGCCACGCTCTCTTGGAGCTGTGCTTGTAGGTTGGAGAAGGTTGGGCTGGAGGTGGAAGGCACTGTGGCGCAGCCGTTCTCCGCTCGGCCCCGACAGAGGCAAATGCTTGCTGTAATTCCGCACATGCTGCTGGCAGGACGGGATGTTAAGGGGCTTGATCTGGAGTGGGAGGGGGAGTACGAGTCATGTTAGATGAGAATTACCAGCGTAACGGGGCTTTCTTCTCACAAGATGGAGACAGCAAGGGCAACGGTTCTTATACTCATTTCTTTACTCCATATGCCCAAGGGATGGCCGAATCTGCCAATCCCATGACCTGTCCCAAATTCGCTGAGGATCGGTGAGGGGTCGGAGCTATGGACCTCCGCGCAACTTGCCGTATTCGTCGGACGAGCGGCGCTTCCGACATGCGTCGGACAAAAGTGCCCTCTGTTCTGCCCCATAAAACGTTGGTACATCCGACATCGTGGCTGGGGAAATGCATAAAGCTGTATGGTCCTAGCAGCATGGATGCGCTTCATAACGGATTCCCTGTATCCCTCCAGATTGGACAGAGATATTTCCAGCTATGGCGAAACGGAGTCGGAGAGATTCTTGATGAGTTGGGACGGTGGGCGGAAGTGGAGCATTCTGCAGGGATGGCTCAAGTGGCAGCAATGCAGCTGCCTGCAGGACCAGCTGGCAGCACATTGGCTCAGCCATCTTGTCGTCCGTGGAGGTTGACTCAGCACTAACTATAAATCCTTCTACCTGCAGGCGCAAGGTGACATCTCACTGATTCTTTACCGCCTCCGCGTACGGAGTGCCACCTTCGCGTCATCTAAACGCGATTTATAGCACAGGTACGGTCCTCCGACCTCACGAATACTAGTATTATGCGGGTGAGCACTGTCGTAAGGCTGGGCCGTTTATCCGTTGTGTTAAAGCGACGAAAGATCTACCGACACTCCGCCCCCCCGTCCCTTCCAGTGGATTGGAACCCTTGCAACGTGGGTGGCCAATTTTCGGAGACTCTATCCGTGGAAGCCCTAGTACGTGGACGGATTCGGGGACGGATTCGAACAATCCACACCAGGATTCACGTCCTCCCGTATATGCCTCCTTTCTAAATAAGATTTTTGGCCAACTTGTCTGCCATTTTCTCGGTCAGTCGAGTCGATCATCAGATCCGACAGAGTCTATTGGACCTCGGCGAGTAGCAGCCTCCATTGCCCAAACCTTCGAGTATGCCGCGGCACCGCGATTCCTGGACACTACGTCAGCTAGAGGCCTTCCCAACAACAAGAAACGCACATGGCTTGTTACAGTGGTCCGGTACCTGTAGAAGGGGATGGTGGTTGTTAAACCTACCTGGTAGGTGTTCAGGCTCGCAGGGTACAAATGCAGTCATTCTAGTGCCCAATCAATCTTCGGTGAGACCCTGTAGCTCCCATGGGCATTAAACCCACACAGCAGTGCGCTACTCGATCCGTGCCGCGATCTTACTTCTAAGGAAACTTCAGCTGTGAACAGGTCTGACGGCTCATCAAATTGAACCGGCTAATTGACTCGTTGGGCTATCATCAGCGCTCGGTCCTGTTTCGGCGATCGGCCACCTTGGCATGCTGACCAACTTGAGCAAGAAGGTTTGTGAACTCACGATGATGAACTACCTAGCGCTCTCTGCGAAGAGAAGGAGGGACGCAGCCGTACTGAGTACTGAGGATGGCGGAGTTCCGGCACAATAGATCCCGAGACAGCTCGTATATTTTGGAGAGGCTATTAGCACAACTGGTCGAACGCTTTGTTGAACCAAAACAGCAACGAGCGCCGGTAGCTGGGTGGCACGTCTTGCCTGTTCGGTGTTCCGACGCCTACACTTGAGAAGCAAGCCAATGGTCGATTCTAGGCTTGATATATACTGCATCGGCAACGAGCCCGCGTATCAGTAGAGAGAGCTCTCGGCGGACGTGATTCTCCAAGACGCATGACAATATCATACTCACCCGAGCACTCGATGGCTATTCGCCTAACTGCCGCAGCTAATCACAACAACGGGAGAGACAAAGGAGGGCTAGCATTATCCCCTGATCAAGGTGCTGGAGCCATTGCTCTTCTTTCGATGGCTGAACGCATGAGCAAAATAACCAATGGCCAAGATATCCAATGGTCCAGGGAGGCCGGGCACAACGACCCGGGCTACCGCGATCTCGTGTGACCTGTCAGCCGCTGTATGGTACCCGGCAAGTAGTGGATCCTGTCACGTTCAGGCTGTGTGACGAACAAGCGTGCCTCTGAAGCTGTTCAAAGCTCACCCGAGATGTAAAGATAAAAAAATAAAAGCACCACGATGCGCCAACATCAGGGGAGTCTTGAAAATGGTTGGGTGTCGAAATAGACCGCCGCATGAGGACAAGGACACAGGAGGTAGCGGCAGGACATCCAGTCAGAGACACACAAAGAATTATCTCAACGCGCGGATGAGGTCATTGTCCCTTGCTGTTAGAGCGTCCCACACGAGAAGGAAGCAGATATGGGATTCAGAACGAAGATGGAAGATGCCGGCGGCCACATTACATCCAAGACAGTTGCACGACAAGGATCTAGCCAGCCGCCCAATCGGTTGGTATGTGCCATTTTACGCCCTAGCAATGGTCCAAGTAGTAACCTGCCCTTGCCGTGTTGATCATGGCAACATGCAGATCGAGTGAGCAAATTTACGCGCCCATGCGGGCTGGCCCGACGAGAAAAGCCTCACACGGGTCTGGAGGAGGTCCCCCGCCGCTCATGGAGTTGCTGTGATCAGAGGACAAAACCAAGTTAGCCACCAATCTGGTGTCGGCTTCTCTTCTTTCAGACTGACATGGTCAAGAGTATCGACTCAGATTTTCATCCAAAGTACGGGATGACTTTAGATACTACCTTGACTGAATAGCTCCCGTGTGCTTAGTCCGGTTGTAACACCGAGACGCCGATGCCCACAGGCAAGCCCGAAGCCAAACCTGGGACAAAAAGAGACGTGATGCGATGGGAGCCTTACACCTCTCACGGAGCGGCTGTTTACATCGGCGCAAACAGATAGAATGTTTGCACTGCCCGCTTTGCTTCACTTGGGAGCTGTGGTGATTCAGAGCCCAGAACGCTGCTCCGTGAACAGGAGCTAGCCTGTGACACCGTGCCTCGTAAAAAAACGAGGCTCAAGGGGCTGACTTTACTCCCCGAGAAGCCGAAACCAAACGGCAACTGCAACCGACACAAGCTCGTGTGATGGCCTTCCCGCCGCCAGTGCTTCAAAATTATAATTGCAATGTTTTCTTTTTTTTCTTTCCGAGCCTGCTTCTCTTTCTCTTTCACATCAACAAATTTGTTCGCGTTGAATTCTTCAGAGCATACCCAGCACGCGAACAAAAACACAACTAGCCCCCTTTATCAACAATTTCTACTTTGTAAGCTCGACGTAAATCTCACAGGCAGATTTACAATGCAGTCACTCTTCACCTTCTTGCGCCTCATCGGCACCATCCTCCTCTTCATCGGCATCCGGGGCAGCCAAGCTGCCTTCCACCTGCGCCAACCAAAGGCCCAGGCCACAAGCATGCTCAGCAACCCTCAGCACCCCTGCGGCGGACTGAGCGTGTCGTCCCCCATCAGCGTCATGTTCTCCAATGCCACCGAGTTCCCCATCGCCGGTCACCCGTTCTGCGTCGTCACCAACAACACCGAGGCGATCTGGTCCATCCAGGCCGGCCGCCGAAACAACATGACGCGCCTCCTCCACATGTCCCCTGCAATCATCCAGACCGGACACGGTTACTTGTGTATCCCGGCCTTGAAGGGGCTAGAGGCTTTGCGGTGGAGCCAGAAGGGCGATGAGGCCGTCATCCAGGTCAGGCAGATTACCAAGGACGACGACATCCACTACCAGGTTGGTACCCAGCTTGTGTCCAGGCTCTCTATTTTCGTATTTTGATCATGCCTAGCCCAGAGAGCAATGCTGACAGTATCTTTTCCTTGCTGTGCAAATCAGTGCGCAGTGGTCAAGTTCGTCGACGGCGAACCCGCCCCAGTCGACCCCAACGAGTGCTTCAACTCAACCGGCGTGATGGCCAAGCTTGCAGACGAGGACCTCTTCGGGGAGACTCCTATCACTGTCCCACGCCCCGGCGCTATCCATAACGATCGGGACACCCCGACTTCAAAGATCGATGGAATCACGGCGATCACACCTGTGACCGATACACCCTCGCCGCCACCAGTCCCATCGTCGTCCTTGCGAGAGAAGCTAGGTTCCACCGGCCCCATCCCGAGCGACAGCACTGGCAACACCCACTCAACCAGTCATTCCAGGGGATTAGCTCCTGTTGCGCCATATCAACCCGTCGAGACCGTCACGATTCCCCTCTCCTTCACGACCCTACGCCTCCCACGTCCTTGTGGCGACCACCGCCCGGCACCCCTCTCGTCTCTCACCACCCCAAGCAGCGCCAGCAGCAGCCTCCCTATCGACACCGTCGTCATCAGCATCGCCGGGGTCACGACCGCAAGCCTCCCGCGCCCGTCTGAGGACCACCGGCCCGCAGTCCCTTCATCCCCTACTACGACAAGCAGCACCGCCAGTCTACCCACCGAAGTGTTCCTCTCCCCCCGCCCCTCCCCGCCTCTGCCTGCAGAAAAATTCACCATGAGCAGCAGCGGAACCACCACCAGCCCACCAACCGGCGGCGTGTTCCTCTCCCCCCGTCCCTCCTCTTCCTCCACCTCTTCCCCTCCTCCGGCACAAGAACAACCCACCATAACGACCACCCTCCCCATTTCTTCTGTCCGATCGACCTCGACCATCACCCGCGTCGCCACCGTGACGATGACCGGCAAAGACTTCGGCCCGGGAATAACCACCATCCACCCCATCGACGAAACCACCCACGACCCAGCCATTACCACCGTCCCCCTCTTTCCCTCGGGCATCACCACAATCATCCCCGTCGAGGACGACGGCCCCTCCTCATCCTCCTCCTCTCCAAGCCTGCTGGTGACGGAGTCGTGGACGACGACGACGGTGGGGACGACGAAGACGAGCAAGCCGGCCGAGGTCACGAGCGGGCCGTCGTCCACCATGACGACCAGGAGCGTCTGGGGCGAGGGCAAGGGCAGCGTGCCGTCGTTTCTGTGGGGTGTCGTGGCGGGTGCGGTGGTTGCCTTGTTCTTCCTCCTGAATAGGTAGGGGGGCTTGGTCCGGTCTGGTGTCTTGTGTGTTGAGGCCACGGCACAGCGGGGCTGGCCGTAGTAGATGGCAGCCAGTCTTCAGCGGCGGCGGTCGTCCGTCAGTCAGTCGGCCTCTTCTTCTTTCCCCTTTCTCTGTCCTTTTGCTCCAGTCCATAGCGTGCCTCTTTTCTTTCTTTTCTCTGTCCATTCCCCCCCCCCTTGTTGCCCTCTTTGGTTGTGGCGCGGCAGAGTTCCGCCAATATCGATAGTCCGGTTTTGTCCTTTTCCAATGGCCAATATCACTATTCTTCTGTCCTCATTTACTGAACCATCGCTCGACTGTGCTAAGTGATAGATGTTGAACCACTGGGTGCACCTCTCTGCACCCATGAGGAACTAGTTGCCTCGGTCATCAAGGCATCCACCTCAACAGACCTCAGATCACGTGGACCCTCAGGAGTCGCCTACAAAAGCGCTCCCTCCGGCCCACGCGTAGGCTAGCTTTTTCTCTTCCTCGTACATCATTCAAATCAATAGAACCGGTTTACCACACGCGTGTCTTTTCCAATTGGAACCCTGGCCTTCCAACAATAGACTATATTCTCCTCCCTACCCACTTCCGCCGCCGATTTCTGCCTTTTAAAGCCACTAAAATAGTCGTAGCTATCTAATTGAGTATGTGACGTCTTCCTTTCTTTTCGGTTTGTTCGTCTCTGCAAACATGCATACGATTTTGTCCTTTCATATTTCTCCGGGATCTTCTTCAATGTCAGAAGATTCTACCAACTGCCCGAAGGTTCTATGGACTTCTATGATGTTCTAGAACGATGCTTGATAATAGCTTCTATGACCTTCGACGTGGTTCATCTCTCCACTCTAGAGGTCTATAAAAGACCGTCCATTCACTCTGTAGATAGACAGAATAAGAAGGGCAGGGGCTCTTCAATACACTCATTCAAATAGTTCTCTTCTCTCTTTTCCAATATTCAAGTTCCTCCTTCTCCATGTTTCTCCTAATTAGTTCCTTTGGACTTAAGCTAGCAACTGGTTGAAATCCAGGCCTAGGATCGTAGAATACCGCACTACAGGCACTCAAGTAGGCGACATCCGAGCTCGGGAGGCGGTCTTTCGTGGCGTCATGTTGTAGCAGCTGGTATCGAGAGACGATTTGTATCGACTCAACTGAGACCAATATCAGAAAGTAACGGGGAAGCGAGCTATCTGAGTTGCTAGGCCCATGGACGCTGGCTTGACGACTGGGTCCAACGGCCGAAAGTCGAGACCACAAGGAACGGGCCGCCATTGGGGGCTCAAACCAGATCGCCGGGGGCATCGCCTCTTGCGCTCGATGTCTGCCTGTGCATTCACTGCCTATTTCCCACCCCACCTCCTCACCTACCCCTAGCACCTGCGCCGATCCTTCAACTATTATAGGTTCACTTCCCTCTCTGATATTCATAAACTAGCGAGCACTAGCAACAATGTCTGTTTGTTTGCTCTAGTCCTCCAAAGTCCTAGTTTAATCTTACTCCTGTGGGCGAATGTCACGATCCCCGTTGCGCTTGTTATTATTTCCTGTCGCAAATGTGCCGGCCTTATCAAAACCACCCATCCTCTGATATTTGTGCTCCGTGCCCCTAGGACTGAATTCCTCAGGGCAGCCTTGTCTTCCTCTTGCTGCTTTTCAACTTCTCCCTCTGCACGTTTAATCGCACAGGGGTCGTCTGTGGGCTCAAGGCATGGGTGGCAAATGGGCCGGTTGAATTTCGTTGCTGGGCAAACTCCCATTGTCCTCTCCTGGCCCTCGCCCTTGTAGCTCTCATCGTAAGTGAATTTCGGTCTGTCCAGCTGTGTCTTATCACGTCAAGCGCCCCCCTTGGTAGCCCTCCTCAGATCACGAAAACTCACCGTGAATTTTTGAATTTCGACCATCCCCGTCGTTCGCCCACAACTCATCGAATTTGCCAGTTTTGGTATCACTTTGCTCTTTACTCTCTTTTGCCTCTTGAACGCCTTTTGTTTTTTCTTTAAAAAAAACATAGCGAATATGCGCTTCTTCGTGCTTGTGGCCTTCACATCCATCTCCCTCCTTCTCATCCTCCACGCCGCCATTATCGCCACCAATATTTCGGCGTTCACACTCGAACATCGCGCGAGCACCTACGACCCCACGGCCAAGCACCTTCCGGCCTCGCTGGTTGGGACCGATGCCGTCCCTTCAGTGACGCTAAGATCCTCGTCCGGCACGCAGCTCTCCTACCAGGCGGCAAGTCTCCCGATGCGTTATGGATGTTCAGCCACATACCACCAATTCGCTATCCGTTTTTGCCGATATTCCTCTTCCAAAAACAACATAGTCCGCCCCAGTCAAGTTCAGCCATGCCCTGGCCCTCAGCAGCACCACCAGCACAGCCAAGTCCCTGCACAAGCCGGCTGCGGCCGCGCCGTCCGGCCTGGAGCCCTCACCCCCGCCTCCCGCCGCGCCCATGCCGCCGGCCCCAAATGCCGCCGAGACCTCCTTCGACGGCGTGCAAAGTCCCGCCCAGGCGACGGTCGACACATCGGAGGCCCCGTCGGCCACTCATCGGGTCGCGCTGAGCACGCCGGCTCTCGCTGTGGGGCCTGACGCGCAGCCTCTCGACCATCCGATGCCGGCAATTCCTTTCTCCCTAATGCTGCACGGAGCAGTGATATCCATTTCATTATGGATATTGCTGCTCCACTGAGCTCATACCGGGTTGTCGTCAACCCCCGCATCCTGTGAGATGAAACGACGATTCGGGCGAAGAGAACATTGGCGGGAGTGTGCGATGGCCCCGCTGGCCGGCTTGTCTTGGGGACGAGGCCGAGTCAATGTCTGTTTGACGAGGGGTGGACGTTTCCTTACTGGATCTTGTTGTCGAGGAATAGGATAGGTTTGGGCGGGTGGCGTAGAATTGGCCAATGAAGTTCGGTTTAGAGCCTGTGGCGTTTTCACTCTTTTACGCCGCAGGACCTTTTCGTAACAAGCTCTAAACATCCTCGTATTGGTAGCGAAGGACAATACTGGGAGACAGGGATAGTATTAGGAGGCAAGGACTGCATAAAAAGGGTTTGATGGGCAACGAAGCAGGTCAAATTGAATTATCGGACACTTCGCTCTGTTCTACTTCATCTGATCTCCGACGAACTTCTGATTTTAGCTCAAACTACACGTGAAAAGGCCAGCAGAAAACAGGAACATGAGATGAATGTTCACCAAACCGTCCGTTTCTCCCAAGGCTACCTCGCGCATATCCCCCCATCCTGGGGCACTGTGTGAACCGTTCGGCCTTCCCCCACGCATTGGTCTAGGTACCGATACATCAGCAGGCGACCGCAATCACAGCGACACCTGCCAAGATGGCGAGCGCCACACCGGCACAGGAGATCGTGCGGTCGACGCCGGCGGCACTCGGCTCTGGCTCCGCTGTGGCAGTCTTGATGCTGGCTGTGGCGTTGCCCGACGTATTGATGGTGGCCGTGCCGGTGGGTGTCACGACCGGGCTTCCACCAATGGTCGTGGCAGCCGGCGTGGTCGAGGTTGATGTCGTCTGCTCAGCGATAGTAGCAGTGATGGTCGAGGTAGGAACAGGCTGAGGGACGTTGGTCGCCACATGGGTGCCATCCGTGGCGGAAACCTTGCCGGGCCAGATAGCAGTGCCGGTAGTCATTCCGGGTGTCTGGATGCCAATAAGAGGCTCGTGCGAGACTCCCGCGTCATTCTTGCAGATCGCGGGGACATCCATCGGGCCATCGTCCTTGAATGTGACTTGGATGCACTGGAGTAGACAGGGCGAGATCAGCAACGAACGCACCGTCACTGGTGGTGCGACATGGATCGAGAACGGAGGAATACACAAGGGGCGATCCGCCTCACCTGATAGAGAGCTCCATCGCTCGCATGCTGTGTGATTTGGACGATGGCCTTGGCGCCAATCCAATTCGGGTTGCCGGGCACTCCTGGGAAGCAGATCTCGCCCGTGCCGGTTTGGTAGAAAGGTCTCACCAGGTGCACCCAGTGTTGGGCGCCCTCCTCGTAGAGCGCGGCCTTGATCTCCCAATTCACACTGCTGTGGGTCGAGAGGAGGTAGACGGGATGGCCGGGCACAGGCCAGTCGTACCCATCGGTGGTGAAGTTGAGGGGATCGAACGAGCCGCAAGGCCACTCGCCCTCTCGCACGTCGTCATATCCCATGGGATGCGGGAATTTGACCACGAAGTGAGCGCTCGCAGTGGCTCCGAGGAGACCTGTAAGCGCGAGAAGGTTTACGACAAACATTGCTGCGGTTCAGCGTTGTTCGAGTCGTCTGTGATGAGGATTGTTTCTCGCTGGGACAAACGAATGGCGGTCGTGATTCGATCCGAATTGTAGGTTAAAAAATCTGGGGACAAGGAAACTCGACGGGCCAACCATGGGAGAAAAGCAGTAAGGCGGTGAAAGATCGAATTTTGCCCAGACGGCATTATTTGCAGGGAAGGAGCGAAGGCCTGGCGAGGCAAACGGCAAGAGCGAACATATTATCGTGAATGATAGCGGATCCGGCACTGACGGGATGATGAGACGGGAGGTGCTGGGATCCATTCAGCTCAAATCCTCACCTCCGACCAATTACATACTAGTGACAGGTATTCCGAGGTGCACGAAACATCTGAGTGCCGTGGATACTGAGAAGTTGACACCTTTTCCTCCGCAACGCAGTGATACCGTTAAAATGGGTGCTTCCTTGGGACCGGTCGGCTGGTCGGCGGGTGCGTTCTTCCGACGACCGAGATCGGCCGTACCTTCCCTCGCTGGGAGACGCGACACCCGTGGCCGACGAAACACCCGGCGGGGGAGCAATGGGGTGGGTAGGAGCTGCTCGTATGACGTATGACGGATTTCAGTCGAGATTTGCAAGAGGATAGGGCAACCGCGTCTGTGCCATTCACTAGATGGGTTAAATTTCCTGCCCACTTGTTCATCTGTCGTCCTGGGCCTTCTCTCTGCCCCAACGTATTTCACAACCCAATTGTTCATTCAATTCCAGAGTCGATTTCCCCGAGTCCACCAAACGTTCAACAGCTAAATCCTGTAGGCTAGCTCCTCTCAAAACGCGATCACACGATGATCTCTCCAGCCCTCCGAGGCTTCGTCGCCCTGCTGTCACTCCTCGCATCTGTCGCCCATGGCCACTTCACGATGAAAATCCCTCCTTCGATCGGATTCGCCGACAGCCAGGAGGGCCTGGCTCCCTGTGGCGGCTTCGAGCCCGCCAAGGGCACCGCAACCCTCACCAACTTCCCCGTCGCGGGCCATCCTCTCTCGATGCTATCCACTCACCCCGAGGCCCATTGGGCCATGAAGATCGGGGTTCTGAATGGCGGCGGCACCGTGGCTTTCGAGCCCTGGCTCCCACAGATCGACCAGACCGGCCTTGGCACATTCTGCCTTCCCCAGGCGCGCGTTCCAGACAAGTACATCGGCCACGAGGCCCTCATCCAGATTGTGCAAGACGCAGTTGATGGAAAGCTCTACCAGGTGAGTGCGGAGCTTCCGTCCACGATGGCGTTCGGTTACCTCTCTCTCTCCCTCTCAGAAACAGCGTTCTTTGGTGAGCTAGCCACAACTGACCATCACTTGCATCATCAGTGCTGTGCGGTCCGCTTCGTCGCCGGTGGTCCCGCCCCTTTGCCGCCAGCATGCCAGAACTCCACAGGAGTGTCGGCCGTCTGGGCCACTGCTCCCCGTCCGTCCGAAACATCCGACGAACCCCCCATAGCTAGCAACGACCATTTTCTCCCCCACGCGCCGGATGGTTCAAATTCTGTCCCTGGCGGAGGCTCGAAGTCCAGTGGAGGATCAAAGGTGCTGGTGAGCAGCGCTCTCAACAGCCTAGGGGCGACTATAACGGGCCTGGCAATCGTCCTCCCCTTAATTACATGTCTATTCTAGATGCTCGGAGTTGGGTAGACAAAGTCGACATGAGGCGAGGAACGTCAGAGGGCCTGTCCACGATCGACAGGCCGGATGGGATAACGCGGAGTCTTGTTTGGGGAGAGACTTCCCTTTTGCCGCTGGGGACGATGTCATACATGAGGCAGGTCTGTAGTCTCTAGGTAGGAACCTAGTCAGAACTTGGCGGATCTTCTCACCTGGAAGCCCAGCTCTTACCTCAGCCACAACCGTGCTCTGCTTGCAGCCAAGGCCCAGACCTATCGCACCGATGTTACTCCCGATTGTTCTTCCTAGGTGGCACCTTCCTCCCCAAAAAGTTCAACTACCAGACCGGATATTGCCTCTGAGAGTGGGTGCACCGAGACAAGTCCCATCTACGTGTCCGCCCTGCTCGTAAGACGAGAGTGCCATCCATTTCTACGGCACGACACGGCGGGAAGCGTACGTGCGCATCCAAGTTAATTACCATCACCTATGTAGCTGCAAAATACGCCTCCTCCTAATAACATGACTTCCAGTTTCATGCTCAAAACTTCTTGGTTCACCTCGAGGCGGGTTCGGCCGCTCGGGTGCGTATGTGGAGTCGATGAGTTGATTTGGAAGGGGTGAAAGTCGTTCTGAACATTTCTTCCGGACGGGTAGGATGGCCCCCAAAAAATCACCCCTTCACACTCAGGAAGGGCAGGCGCGACCGGTGTGGCAATGACAGAGAGCAAGAGGAAAGTCCAACAGAAATATCCTGGGGAATTCCCATCCACTCAAGTCCTACTTCTACAAGCTCTGTGCAGCATCGACTCCTTCGTCTTACACATCCCGCAATCGTTAGCCCCCCAGTAGCCAAACGCCTCAGATATTCATATCTCCCTCTTTAGTCGTGAAAGCACCAGCCAAAAAAGGTGCAAGAATGCAGTCCAAGAAGTTTCTCCTCCCCACCGTGTCGGCCATTATGGCCTTCACCCATCCGGTCGCTGCGCACTACACTCTGACCTTCCCCAAGCCCCTTGGTGACGATATTGACAAGATGACATCGAAGCCGTGCGGCGCCTTCGACAAGAAGGACCGCTCCAAGGGTGTGCAGAATTGGCCGATGGGCGGACAGGCCATCGCTGTCCGCACCCTGCACGACAAGGCTGACTGGCACTACAAGGCCGCTCTACTGAGTGAGCCTGACACGTGGAAGGATCTCACGCCCGTGCTGCACCAGGTAAATAATGCCCACTCCAGCATGACCACATTCCACACCGAACCGTCCCGCTCTGCTGCCTTCAATCTTCCGCTCGCTTTTCCCTTTGCATTGACCAGCGATGAGTTGCTAATAGGACATCGCTTCCCAAAATAGAAGGGCATGGGCGACTTCTGCATCCGCGACGTTCCCGGCATGCCCGGCTGGCAGGGCAAGGAGGCCATCCTCCAGGTCACGCAGCACGGCGAGCACGGCGACTTGTACTCCGTACGTTTTCCTCCTTCCGCTGCGAGGATTTCTTGCATCTTCGTCACCTTTATTTCTACGATTGTCCCTCTGTGGTACGTCAAGACTCATCAAAACCACGATCGCTAACTCCCATCGTTGTTGCGCCAACAGTGCGCCGCGATCAAGTTTGTCGCGGGCTCCCGAGCGACACCCCCTAGTGTTTGCGCGAATAGCACCGGCGTGACCTCTAGCTGGACCCGAACAAAATACGAGACGATGACAGGATAAGAAGAACATGAGTGAGGCGATTCTGCTTTTTGAGACGTTCGGAGATATGAGGACCGGCACACAGCCGTATATGGGTTGAGCTTTCTCTGGGGGAGGCGCCCAGGAGGTGAATATCAAAACAAAGTGTTTACACACCTGAGGGAAGATTCAAGACGGTGCAAGCTAGGCTAAGGAGCAATATTGCACGTGGATGTTGGCTAAGAAGATGGTTCATGACTGGAGATGCACCGCAGTTCGCTCACAGAAACCCATCATCCCGCTCCCGACTTGATAGACAGAGAGAAATGGACGACCGTGCTTCCATTAGGGAAGAAACTCGTTGTACATTATCTTCGTCTTAGCTTCACGCCTCTAGCTATCCGTTTGCCTGGTACGGTCCCATCATAAGCGCCGGTGCTGCGAACGCCGTCCCTGGTGTCACGTTCCCGAGCTCCAGATGAATGCACACCGGACACCATATTTCGCCCAACCCGACGCCTGAACCACTTTAGGTCTCCTCTAGATTCCCATCATTCGCTTGTCTGGACAGGATGGGCATCTGCACTGTCCTCGGACCTGGCAGTGACTGTCATCTTCGCGATCGATGGGTTGCCCGACCATCCTGTGGCTGGGCACTTAATCGTGGAGCCCTTCACGGATTCCCATGTCGTCATGCCTCGAGCGTTTTTGGACGAGCCTATCATCAAGAGGTCCACTGTCAGCAGGGCTACTCTTTCTTGACTTTCTCCCAACCCTGAGCCGTGGAAGAGTCGATGACTCGAGAGAACGACCTACAGCAATGGAGCCCAGAAACGCAGAACTCGAACCCGCGCCTGTCATTCCGGCACTGCTCTGGAGTGATCTGGTACGGCGGAACCCTTGCGAGTAGCTGGTGGACCTCCTCGTCCACCGTGCCGGGTTTGCCCTCCGTCGTGATGGGCACTGCAGAGACGATTGTGGCAAAAAGCAGACCGCGGATCGCAACGGAGGCGACTCTCATGCTTCGGAAGCGGCTCAGGGAGGTGGTATTCACAGACCGTCGAGAAGTATTTTCGAGTGATCTTGCTGAGTTCGAATTTTGTGATCGTCGCGACGTCGGGCAAACCGGCGAGTTGTCGCTACATGTACCTAGAGTTATGCATGTGAGGACACGACCCATCAATTTTAGAGGCAGAGCCCAAATCCTTATAAGCTTCCCCCGGATGTCTTCGCATTTACTGTGCCCAGGACACTGACTAGTCTCTGGTGCGCAATTACGAGTAGTAAGCAGACGAACCTCCGTGAGCGGGCTTGGAGGGATTTTGGTGCGTGGCGGTGCCATACAGTTAAGCCCCCTTTTGGATGAGGCGCATCGCCCTTGCAAAGCGCGAACACCAGTGCACCATGCTTACAAGACAAGACGGACGGACCCATCCGTGCCATCCGCTACTTTAAGGGTTTTGGTCCGACGTACACAAATGAGGGCAGTGGGTAGGTGCCGCCTGCGACACCGTCGTAAATGCCCACAATGTGCTGCCTGCACGGATCGGAATTTCTGGCGGAATGGCCGGGAGGACCCATCGCAGTGTTTCGGTCTCGTCTTGTGTTTCTCAGTTAAGTACCACCTACCAAACTCTTGTCCAGAACAGCCGTATCTGATGGCATGGATAACCCGGTTGCGATTGGATGGACAAGGGTTGTTGCCGGACTCAACGCGTCACGCGGGCCGCTGCACAACCAACAATCCAGGAAGAGCTGACGTGAATGATTGTAGACGATGGAAGCAAACAGATACCTCTTTGGGTGCTCACGCGAATTCCACCTCATTCGCTTCCTAGGCCGAGCTCGGCCGGGTACGCCTAACAGTTGCCAACCGGGATGCTCCGTGCGGTCTGGTCGTTTGTGGGTTGGCCGGTTCCGCAACAGACGGGTGGGCCTTCCTTTCACGTCCCATGACAAGCTCATCACGAACCCGACCACCAGCTAAGCACGACGCCGATAAAAAAAATAAAATAAAAAAGCAAAGGAAAACAAATCTCAACGGTCCGGCATTCCCCGGCTAGGGACCCACCTCCACGGGAGTATTCCCTGAATCGATCGAGGTTCATCTCATTACCCCTCTCGAATCCCTGCGTCTTCCCCGGATTTTCCCCCACATTCGATGATCCCGCCGAGCTGCCCTTAACGGAACGACGCCCAATCACGCGCCCACGCCTAATCCACCACCACGGCTTGGTACGCCAGGTTGCCCCAGGAAAGTCCAAGGAAAGTTAGTCGCTGCCCTGGCGCTCCAGGTACCAGACTGCCGATGACGGCGGGGACTAGCACAGGGCACGATTAGCGGCGAGTGCCACGTCGGTAGTACTAGTACTAAGGCTAAAATTGGGGCTTTGACACATGGAGAGATTGGACTCTTCGGCGAGGGTGGCAGGCAAGGATTTCTAAGGATTTCTCTGCTTTGCATGCGTACTGTCTGGAGAAAAACAGGCACGCTGTCACGTTTGATGTCGTGGGAATGCACCACTGCGTGCTGACCAACCTCCTCTTCCCCGGACCCGACCCTATATGTTGCCATCGCTAAGTCAGAATGCAACACCCCTCGCAGGACAAGACATCTACAACCTAGGCTGCGCCTGCCCTTGGATCCGTTGGCTCGTGCTTTTCGGCTTCATGTGAAAGGGTCTTCGAGCAGCAGCAGCAGCTCTTCCTAGACGCTGTTGTCGAGTGGAGAATGAGAAGGATTAGAATACAAGCGGTGGAGGACACTCTGTGCCTCAAGATTCCAAGACAGCTTGACAGGAGAACCAGAGGCACAGCAGAGACGCCGTTATGGAGTCGACATGATGGGGCAACAGGAACTTAATCGAGCATAAAAGGCAGCGAGTCTGCCCTCCCTTCGATCTCAACTCAGTCTGTCTATCGATCAACAGCCTCTTCAGAACTTCCACAGACACTCTCAGCTCTCAACTCTTCACTCCCAGCTCCCGCCCCCAACAAGACCTCAAAATGCAGATCAAGGCCTCCCTCGTTGCCGCCATCTTCGCCGCCGTGGCCACGGGCCAGGACACCTCTCAGATCCCTTCGTGCGCGGTACGCTCACCTCCCTCACTCCATCTCTCACTCCCTCGCCTCTCACCCCTGCCCACCATCCATCCGCAACACACCACAGCTCTGTTAATCCGGGAAAGAGGTGGAATGTTGACACTAACTTGTTCTGAACTTGCCCTCGAAATAGCTGGGTTGCTTCGTGAGCTCCTGGATCGGATCTGGGTGCCCGTCCGTCCTTAGTTTCGCCTGCCTCTGCGCGTGAGTTTCCCTGCCTCCTAAGTACCTCATACCAGCTTCGCTCTTCCCACCCATCCTCTGAACCTATATCCAGGCTAGCTCACGACCCTTCCTTTTCTTAGTAACGATGCTTACATCGCCGCCGTCCGGAGCTGCACCGTGGGCGCCTGCAACGAGGCGGACCAGGCCACCACTCTTGCCTGGGCCGTCGCTACCTGCGCGTCCGTTGGCGTCCCCATCGAGGTCTAAGTGGAGGCGGATTCACGAGCGGCTCGAGATGGGAAAATGGGGACGGAGGTAAAGGGGCGGGGGTGTGAGAGGGCACGCGGGGGGAGAGGACATGAACTGCCGCATGGTTGAATTTGACGTGAAACGCTCTTAGCACCCACTGTATATACTTGATGCTGTGTCCCTCACTATATTGTATGACTTCTGAGGAAAAGTTCGCGTGTACTGGACGAGAGCTCCCTCGAGGTGAACCCCGCAAAGCCAAGAGGAGACATTAAAGAAGGGATCTCCTTGGCCACTAAGAGACGCGGAAGTGATGTGCTCTGTTATTCTAAACTCAGTCACACTTGCTCGATCTCCTTTTGATGCAACCATGTTCCAACTCAACGCTCTTCCTACTCTTCTTTCTATCTTCAGCTATTCCAACAACAGATAGATCAATTACCTAGGTAGGTATACAGGCCCCTCGCACGCACAACTTCAGAGACCCCAAAGGCAGCAAACGTAGTCATTTCCACCAGGGCAGAGAGGTGCTATGAAAAAGTACAAAAGAAGGTCCATTAGTTTAAATGTCAAAGGCCAACCCAGTATGTCTCACGGCAACCAGTTATTGCGTATATCGATGAGAAAGAAGATGGTGCTGCTCACCAGGAGAGATGGACCCAAAACACGCCTCTCTCCAAATACACTCGTTATGGCCGGAAGGCCAGCCGGGGTCGCAGTCCTGGATCCTGCAGCCCTGGATGTTGTTCGGGTCGGAGGGGCACGACCACCGGCCGGGGGAGCCCGGGTCGGGGACACCACCGCGGGCTCGGCAGGCGTTGGCGTCGAGACAGATACACTCCGGGCCGAAGCCAGGCGCGCAGCGGCCGCCGGAGGCGGCGAGGGAGTTACGGGCCCAGAGGAGGGCGGCGAGGGAGAGGATCGGGAAGAGATTCATTGTGCTTATGCTGTCTAGTACTGTTCTGTGTGTTGTAGGAGGGGTTGTTTTCTCGATGGGTATGAGGTCCCTTTGTGAGAGCTAGTAGAGGGGAGATGCTGGGTTTATGTATTCGAAGACAGCCATCACGAAGCGAAACACGAACCTTCCACTGCTGGCGAAGGGAGGGATGGCCAAGCCATAGTGGCAGACTAAAGGCGGTGGAGGAATTTCTTCTGGAAAGGAAAGGCAAAAAAGGCCCGACCCGCGCAATCGTGTCTCGGCTTTGACTCGGTGTCGAGCCAATGGACTTGCAGCTCCTGCAAATAAATGCAGAACAGGGTTTAACGAGCGAATGAGAACTTCTCCACACCTTCGACGTGCATTTCTTGGGAGCAGCTAAAATAGTTGTCGGTAAGATCTCGAGGTCAGATTGCGGAGAAAAGCTCCCTCCGTCAAGCAATCTTCGAGAAGCCGGTCCCAACCTTACGGGAAAAAGAAAGGCGCCGAGCGACTAAGAATCTTTTCATAGAGCCGCAATTCTCGCATTCGCCTAATATTTATCGATTTCCTTAGACGACGGCATGCCTAGCAGCTACCATGTAAGCGTTACTTCGCATGATGACAGGTTTTCATTGCGGCTCGTTTCCCGCGATTCGGCCACGGCTCTGGCCAATGAGTGGCCGAGATGCGGGAGTTTAGGCGCGAAGGGTCGGTGCTCTACACTTGGATACAGCTTGGCATTATGTGAATACGCGACGTGGTAGCTAGGCAAATTATAGGAATGGCCCAAGAGGACTGATTGAATGGTTGAGTTCGCAACTCATTCCAACGACGGGGGGTGGTCTATCTTTGGAAGATGATGGGATCGGTCAATAGGAACTGCGTTGGCCTTGGGCGTTGCAATCCATCACGACCCGAACCGGACTGAGTTTCGGAAAAGAGCCATATTAGGGTCATCGCAGGAGCAGTCCGGGCCTTGGGACTCATAGAGGAGTTGCTGTGGCTCTGATACTCTAGTCCTCACCTTTGCTCCAGCTGGCATCCATAGAATCCTCCCCAAGAATAGTCGGAGGATGAACATAGTAGTAGTAGTAGTAGTAGTAGTAGTAGTAGTAGTAGTAGGATTTAACGCCGGGCTCGGCCCGGCTTCGACAGCCGGCCGTTAGCAACCTCCCGGGGGGTATCTCGGCGCGCGTTCTATCTCGTTAATATACATAAATGGACAGAGGGGAGACAGAGGCGAATCGTGCCTGGCTGGGTACGGGCCAATGCCCTGCAGGGGGTAATGGGGGTTCGTTGACGCGACCCCGCGCCTTCAGGCGCACGGAGGGTTCGTCTGGCGGCTTAGGCCGCGTTGAA
>PYST01000458.1:0-26594 GCA_003049485.1 Ophioceras dolichostomum | reverse complement strand
GTCTTATACCCCTAGGGAGGTGGAAAGCGCTTGGCGGCGCTTTCAACAGACGTTAAAAATTCAACAACAACAACAACAACAACAACATCCAACACTTGCAGTACCTGTTGGCTCGATTTGGCGACGTTCTCGGGGGCGGCGGGGAGTTGGGCGAAGGATGTCTTGGTCCAGGCTGTCCAGTACTCAGCGTGGTTGGCATTCGTATCGAAGTGCTTCTTGAGTGAGTTGTACATCTCGGTGAACGTCATAGTGCGCCGGAGTTCCTTGGTGAAGTATTGTTTCGCTCGATCGGTCAGGATTCGGGGGTAAACCTCGTAGAAGCCGGCCTGCTCGATGCCATGTAGCTCGCAGTCTTCCATGAAGGCTCGGGTCTTCTGATCGAGGACTTCGTATGCGGCGCCTGAGAAGTTGTTCGTCTTGTCCCATGTTTTGAAGAAGGCAATGACCTTGGAGGCCTTCGGAGGCACATTCGTATACGGGATCGGTGGGAGTGTCTGGTAGGGGTCTGCAGGAACACCGCCTGTCTTGCTGAGGGGGGCAGTGTGTTCTGGCCAGGTCGTAGGAGAGGGATTGGGAAAGGGGGTTGGGTCTGCTCTCCGGGAGAGAAACCGGGGCTGGTGGCCCTATGTCGGTCGAAGGTTGATTGCTGGGAGGAGGAGGAGGAGGTGTTGTCGGTCCGGAGCGAGGCTTGCAGTCAGAATGACTGGTCAGGTAAGCCGAATACCCCTTCTTCCATTTCTGTGACACATCATCGGGCCAGTCGGGAAGAGTCGCATCGTCTTGCATGGCTTGGCCAAAGCCTTGTGGTCACTCGAGGCTTTGCGGTCAACAACTCTGATGATTGGTAATCATCAGTCAACACAATCAACAGAGGGAGTATTATTTCGTTGTGCGTTACGGGGCCATATACCTACCAGCAGCAGCATTGTCCTATTTCTCTCCCCCTTCATCCCCTTTCCTCCTCCCAACCTGTCTCATCTCCCGATGTATCGGATCTTTGCCTGGTACCACATCCCAATATCGCCAGCACCAGCATAACATCCCACTAAACCGCCTCGAGCCTCTCATCTTTGACCTAGCCGCTCCTTCCGGGGGTTCGTCCGTATCTGCCTTGCCATCGCCTCCTAGTCATCTGTTATGCACCTAGAGGAGCAATGTGTGCTCATTGGCTGTCCTGTGGTAACTGACAAGTCATCAGCAGCGAGGCCACACCCTCCAAGCCGGTCTTTCTTGCTAAGTGTTGCATACTGTGCCATCTAACATCCACCCCAATATGCCGGTTGCAATCTACGGAAGCCGATCTGGTTGGGTGAAATCAGGTCGACCCTCCTCTGCCTTCCGTTGTATCACAACCGGTCCGACGATAAACAGGCGCTAAAAGGGAAAGGCCTCCTATTGACGGACTTTCCGACGGACGACAGATCTCCCTGGCCTCTGTCAAAACGGACCGGTCGTAGGATGCAGCATGCGAAATGCACCGAGGATGCCCTATGCAGACACCACAGGCGACTTCGGACGAAGGGGAAAAGGCAGGCGCAACGAAAGCGCTGTCGAGCGAGCGAGCGGGTGCGAGTGTCAAAGCCAAGGTATGCGAATCTTAGCCGCTCGACGATGATTAGAGTCGCAAGTAGAGCTCGAGTCGTAAACGGACGTGGAACAGCCCTCGGACGTCAGGAAGGAAGCGCGCACGCGATGGACCCTAGCCACCTGTATAAAGCTGCTGCTGCTGCTGCTGCTGCTCAGATTTGGCTTCGGGGTGTTAGTCGCGAGAGGAAGGCGGTATGCTGTTCGGCGATTTCTGCAGCAGCAGCTGCCCGTCAAGCGAATCGGGAGGGACTTTCCGTCGTCGTGCGAGCGCAAGGATTAATGTCGGGGCCATTCCTGGTCCAGTCCCAGCAGGTTGTTGATCCTCCTTTTCGTGTAGCACCTGCTCTTCTTCTCCTTCCTCCCATCCCTTCGCCTCTTTTTCGCCTCGCCGTTTTTCGGTTCTGGTAAAGTCGAATTCAGATTTAATCAGCTCCAGCTTTGCGTTGGTTGAGTCGAGATTCGCCCAAATCGACCGCAGCTCACCACCTCAAGCATGGGCGAAAAGGTCTCACATTCGCGCATCCTCTCAGAGCTTAAGCTCAAGCTCCAAGCAAACTCCTTGCGGCGACATTGGGACATGCTCCAATTCTGGGAATGTTATTGCGCCGCCAACGGCTCTCGTGGCTCAAAACGAATGTGCTGCTGCTTTGAAGGGTTTACCTGCGTGGGTAAAGGCGAGCGAACGAACAACTGCGTAATTAAAAGCCATGCTCTTTCGCTAAAAGCCTCCGTGGATTCTCGGGTCTTTCGTCGGCCAGGAACCATGCCAGAGGCGGGCGGGGGACCTGTCGAAAACCAGGTACTTGACTATGCCAACAGCATCAGCTTGCGTAGGTATCCAGTTGTGGCCCGGCGATTGCGCTATTAGTCGATGTACGCCCTGGAAAATGAAAGGGGGCATTGCTCCATGCGAAACCGTGTCGAAAGTAAGTAGAGGTGCAGAATGATGGGCGGCCTTGCTACGTGGAGCGTGAAGGTTTGGTGACGAGACTCGCAAGTCGCGAGGCTTTTCGGGACCGTACACGAGCCGGTCACGTGGTGCGGCGTGGGCCAGTCAGGAAACGGGACGGCCGACAAGAACACATGGATTACAGTTGACACTTTCGGCCGTGCGATCTGCGGCTTAGCAGACGGCGGCGCTATTCTTAGTCGGTGCCGTGCTTTTGTTTCCGGCTGGAAGACTTTTTTGGTTGGTCTTAGGGCCATGGCTATGGCTTTGGGCTTCGACCTCGAGATTCCGGGGGAGTGGGAGGACGAGGAGGAGGAAAATAGGAGGTGCACCAGTGGATACAGATTGGCCCAGAGGTATGTATTCTGCCAGGTGCGCCTGAAACCTGGAGGCAGGCGTGTTGACAGAGTGGGCAACACCGTAGCAGTTCCCCTTGGCAAGTTTATCCGGGGTGCTGAAACGACGCCAAGGCGGCTCAGGCCGATCACCCTGTGATCACCTGTGCTCAGTCCTGCTCAGGTTAAAGCGGCCAGAACTCAGACCCTGAGCTCAAAGAGGCAAAAAAACGTGGTTTCTGACTATATAGGTAAGTATCTACCTACTTGGGAGGGGGAAAAAAGGACACGATCATTCTATCCAGCCGACAAAAGGGGCAGACATGTAATTAGGATAAATGAAAACAATAATCCAATGAACAAAGATCAATCACAAATGCCCCGTAGTCGATAGTTAGAGCCTGCCGACCTGGCCGAAATCGGAATCTCGAGGTCGATTGGTGTTGCATTGGGGGTGCTGTCGTGCGACCACATCCGAGCATTGAAGTGTTGATATGCCATGTTTCGTGACCCAGTTGACCTGAACCAATGAACGGACTCTCGCTCTCCCCTTATCGTTTAGCATTCCAAATCAGGCCAAACACATGTGTGCGAGCGTGATACCAGTCCAAACAACAAATCCTCAGCCATGCGACGCCGCGACGCCGCTAAACGAAGCAAACAGTAGCAGCAGCCTTGCCATTCTTTACTAGACAGAGCCCCTCGCTACCTTCCTTCCCGATCCTAGCCTGAATCCCGAAAGCACTCGCTGCAGCGCCACCCAATACGAGAAGACGAGGTAATTTTCAGCGCGAAGCGGACTTACCCACCGAACGCTGAGCCGCACCCCTCTGGTTAATGATGGAGCTCGAGCACCCTCCTGTGCTTCACCCAGTGCGCCTACCTCTTAAATACAACGCCTCGTCGCCGTCTCATGTTCTGCCTCCGTGGCACCAGTCTTCATTGCCACTCCACTTCAGCGCATTTGCCTTCTCTTCTTGCTCCCCTGCAGTCTGCGTTGCTTCTCTTCCAATATCATATCCATCTAGCCCACGCCAACGATGGTACGTAGCGGATTCCGCTTCCTTTTACCCCTGGTAATACTTAGTCAGTTTCTCCAAACTGTAGTAGCTAGCAACCCATTTACCGAGCCGAACACGTCGAACCCAGAATTCTCAACCACATACACACGGGGGCAGCTCGTCAGAATAAAATGGAATGCGGACTACGAGCACACGGAAATCCCGCTCTGGGAGCTGTGGATAACGCGATACGTATGGGTTTCGGATGTTGAATATGCATGGCGTATATCTGGTAAGCTCTGACGCTTTTTGCAGTCCTTCTCTCTCTCTTTCTCTCTCTCGCAACGACACTACAATACCTTGTCCTTTTCGTCCATATTCAAGCCAGTCCCGCTAGTGGGAAGGGTTCTCCATTCCAGTATCAAAAGCCCTCATTTCTCACTCCTACTTTGCCGCACGTTACTCAACGACAAGGGGATGACACAATCCTCTCAGAGCGGAAGCATAGGCAGCTGCTAAGCTAACGCCCAAAACGAGAACCACACAGGGGGCTGGAACTTCAGTATTTCCAACCAGGGTTACGCCGACTGGGAGGCTGGCACCGGAATCCCTGTTTCCGTCTTGTCGGAAACGAACCGATTCGTCTTCCGTTTCAAGCCTCCAGCCCCGCAGTACGATCATAACGCCTATACGATTAATAGCAGGGGCTTTTATCTCGTTGCCGGAGCCGCCTCCGGTTCAGAACAATCGATAACATCCCCCAGCAGCACAACGCCAGGATCAGTAGCATCCACGACTGCATTGACAATTTCCACGGGCGGCCCAGCCATCTCGTCGACTGCAACCTGTGTTCCATCGATTCACGCTTCCTCGACCGCGTCGAGCAGCACATCGCAGCCGCCTGTGATAACGACAACGGAGGCCACGTCTTCGCCTCCGCTGGCACTCGGAACCATTGCAGGCACCGCGATCGGCGGCTTCGCGGCTCTGACGATGGCGTGCGGGCTTGGCTGGTTCATTTACTCTCACGGGGGCCGAAAGGCTGTGGCCAGTACTCCAGAGGTGCAGGGCCAGGGCTACCCAAGGTCACCGAGTCAAAGCAACCAAGAAGAGGTTGCTGGGGGGTTCCAGAATGACACCAGCGAGAACCTAGTCGGCGAGCTTCCAGAGATACTGGAACCTTCGGAACTTCCCGGAGTGAGGCTGGAGCCCATTGAGCTTCCACGGTGGTCATCATACTCAAGCTAATTATGAGTGAGGAGTGGCGGTAGTCAGGCATTGAGCTGTTACAGATAAAGGAAGGAAAGGTTATCTATAATTAGCTAGTGATGATAATACTACTCACATAATATATACAAAACAACGGCGGTGTAAAATGGACTCTAACCAACTTTGCAGTCGTCACATCATCTAGTCTCCTGACTAGCTCGCCACATTCTCGGCAGCAAGCTCAAGAAGCACCTCGTTCCATCCGCGGCCCGAGAACGGCGCCGCATCATTCGTGCACCTCGTCCCCGCCTCAGGGAGCGTGCCGTTCGACCAGTAAGCCCGGATGGCCTTAACAGCGCACTTGGACGGGACAGCGCTGGATCCATGCTATAAGTTGTAGAGTCTTGTCAGCAAGCACACCCCTTGGATAGACCGGCTTCGAGACGAATGAAGGAATGTGCTCGTGAGAAGAGAAACTTACCCCGAATCCCTCAATCTCCAAGATAACGCTCCCCTCGAAGGTGGAGCTGACATTCCTCGCCGACTCAAGCGGCGTATGTCCATCGACCGTGTTCCCCACGATGAGGACGGGGTTAGCCGTCTTGACGTCGAACCCACCCAGGTACCTCTCCTTCGCCTCGATCCGCCACTGCGCGCAGTCCATCTGGCCCTTGACGGCAAACTCGCCGTAAAATCTGCTTTTGGCAAACAGCTGGTCCACCATGGGCAAGAAGCCCTCGAAGTCAGACCTGCGGCGCCTGTCGGAGCACTTGATCCCGGACAGCGCATCCGCGACGCCACTTGGGCTCTCCAGGTTGGAGGCTATCAGCGCGGCGATCACCTCGTATAGCTCGTCGTCGCGGTCGCGCGCCAGCAGCATGTCGAGCTGGTCGGCCAGCAGGTCCCAGTGCTCGGAGTTGTAGATGTGGAAGACGATGGTAGCCTTGACGGCCTCGTAGCCGACGATGACGTCCTTGAGGGCGAAGGGTCGCTCTTTCAGCTCCCAGAGGAGATTCCACACCATGCCCTCCAGCTCGGCGGCTGTAGCGTTGGGCCGCTTGCGGGACAGGGTGCAGTTATCGGGGCGCTCGACGCATGTCTCGAAGATGGCGGAGAAGACTTTGTCGGAGTTTGTCCATGCCTCGACCTCACTGTCGTGATTCGATACGGGTTAGCTGTTTCTGCAGAGGAGTTGTGAGTGGGCAAGGAGGTATGATAGAAGACCAAACCTACGCAAGTCCGTTGTAGTACTCGTGGGGATTCGAGACTCCATCCAGCATCAGCCTGGCGATCCTGTCAGGGAACATGGCTGCGGTGGTGATACCCAGCGTGGTGCCGTATGAGAGACCCCAGTATCGCAACATGCCGTCGTCGAGGGTCTCGGCGACGCTCATCAGATCGCGAGCCGTGAAGGCCGTGCTGATCAAGGAGCCGGTTTCGTTGGCAACCATGGCGCATCTATTCGCGAAGGCTCCGGCCTGGGCCCAGGCCGCGCCGACAGCCACGTCCGTTGAGTTGGCCAGCTGGGAGCCGATGCTCAGGGTTAGATCGCAGGTGAATGGTATGGTCTTTCCCGTCCCGCTGAGTCAATGGGTAAAGGGAGAAAGGTCAGCCAGTGTCAAGCGGTATGCTGACTCGGTGGAATGGGTCGTCATGCTTACCGTGGATCAAAAACGACAAGGTCGTACTCAGGCCCAGTGTTTGCAACGATGATGGGCAACAGGCTGACGAAAGCCCCCTGCCCTGGAATTCCCGGTCCACCAAAGTTGAACTGGATGATGCCCTTCGACGGCTGCTTCGTGGCAGGCAACCGCACCAGCTCTAGCGGCAGGACGCCCGAACTGGGAGAGCTGTAGTCCAGAGGCACGTTGAGAATGCCGCACTCGATCGGCAACGGGTTCGGGAGCTCAGTAGCGTTGCATGGTCCCCATCGTACCGCGGAGTGGTTGGTTCCTCGGACAGTGTGGATGGCGGCGCCAGAGACGGATGAGGCCAACAAGACCGCGCCTACGGTGGCCGCGGCTAGAAGCGAGGGGGCCATCATGCCACTGAGGAGGGCAGGTTGAACTGGGTCAAAAGTGGTATCGGTTGCTAGATCTAATTGTATGAGCAAGTGTGTGATGGGGAACGAGCATCATCCTCACGACGGAACGTCGAAAGAGGACAGGCTATTTATCTGAAAGGTCTTCCGTCAAGGAAGGATGTTTATTGCGGAAGAATGGTAAACTCCGGAGACACCCGCATCCTCTCGGGGGGATTGAGATGAAGTCTGATCTAGTGACTTCAGTGATGCTGATGCTTGCCAGCATAGAGGACTCAGCCCCATGTGCAGATCGTCACATGCTATTGGTTGCTACAGCTGCCCAGGCTGGCTCGGCGGCCTGGGCAGTTCGGGCTGGTCCAAGCGAAGTATGGATTCATCACTTATACGCGTGTTCGCGGCCTGAGAGGACGGATAGTCGAGCCATCGTTGCCGTTGCTGATAGCATCACAATGGGCGGAACCGCGAAGTCTGGGGCCGGAGGAAGCCCGTTGTGCGGATACGGGATACGGACCCAGAAATTAAGAATACGCGGAAGGATTCCCGACAAATGAAAAGCAGCGGGAGCACCGCCTCACCTTGGCGGGAAAGGCGAGGATTTCGAGTGATGTCATACTCAGCCCCATGAAATGCCGAACTGCAGAAAGAGATGGCCCTATTCGGCTTTGCAGCCAACCATCTTCGCAGCTTCGCGGAGAGAAGTGTCGCAGCTGCGAAAACAGAGTTCAGTGAAGGCAAAACGGCGGCAACGACGCTTACGATCAGTACCGCGGACTTGCTTCGTTGACCTCACTGCCCCATTCTTGGTAGGGGGGTGGCAGGTGTTGAATCAGACTATGGAAAAACGCTAGAAAGCACTAATTACCACGAAAGTAGTCAAAATAAAGGGGACGCGACACGACATTGCCATATATCGGCATTGGAAGCGCCCATCCGTGAAAGGGCTATGTAGAGCAAAATGGGTGGAAATGGAACAGGGGTCACACCAAGAGTTTCACGTGCCCGGCTGGAGCCGGTAGATGGGGGCGGCTGCCCACGGAAGTATGTGGGAGCACAGCACTGGACGTGAATTCGTGCGCCTACCCCATCATCACTTCGGTCGGCCGCCCTCAGAACGGGAGAGAGGGGAGGACAGAACTGGTCAACTGACCGCCAACTGTAGGCAGCACAGGACGATCGAGTGTTTCGCTATCGCCGCCGTCGTCGTCATTGATCCGCAAGTGGCTAGCCGGTCGGCCGGGGATGGGTGATGGTCGAATCTTGTTAGAATCTTGGATCTTGTTTTCTTGCTTTTCATCAGTCGGGGCGGGGGCCGCCACCTCTTCCGCATCCACCACTCGTTGCTGCAGCGCCTGGGGCATGCATTCCAGGTCAGATGATTTCGCGGTAAGTGTATACTTTATCTTCATGTCGACCTTCTTTCTTGCATCTTTACGTCTGCCATCCCAGACGCACCCTGGTGTCGAGGTTGAACGAAAGAGCAAGGAGACCCTGCCTGACTCGGGTTTCTCGGATTCAGGGGGATGTTTAAGACCACTGTCTCTCGTCAATCCATCATCAACTTCCCCTTCACACCGCAACTCCGGACCGACCGCCGATCCCTGAAGATAGAGGGGAAAGGAACTGATTGCACGACAGTCGCACAAGACAACAGAACAGTGCTACACATAAAAAGCTCTTCTTCTTCCAGAGATCGACAACAACCAGGTGCACGGGGCCACCCAAACAGCGGCCTCTCCGTCCATCCGTCCATCCATGGCGAGTGCGTACTCGCACGGCACCGCAAGCGCCTCAATTTCCCGACCAGGCACCCCGGACTTCCACCTCCGGACACACAGCATCATTCAACATCGTTCATGTATCTGTGCTCCTCCTTGGTGTCAGTCATTTGCGTGCGTGCGCGCCCGACGGTGCCGACGCCCGCGTCCATCGGCCAGGCCAGCTCAGCTCTAGCCCCGAGCTACAGGTCGGACGGCCCCCACTTTTTAGGGCCTGAAGCTCCTCAAGCCAACATAGATAAGCTTGAGAAGAAGCTTAGCGGGAAGCTCCACTGAAGCTTCTGTCGCAGCTTCCCCCCTCCCCCAACCCACATGTACGCAACCCTTCCATAGCCCCATATGGCTCGGCCCGCAGAGCCCCCTTGAGGGCTAGAGAAAAGGTCTGGAACCTCCCCCTCGATCGAGGACATCATCCCACGACCTTAGCTTGGGAGCTGGTGCTGTGTCTCGAACTGCCCAGGTGACTTCTTTGGTGGAACGCGTCTATCTAGATGTCTTCCTTTTCTGTTGGGGCGAGATGGGAGGAGCGAGGTTGCAGATGGGGAAGAGGGGAAAGGGGAAGAGGGGAGGGCTATCGAGCAAGGTTGGCGCCCAGAAGTACCTAGGTAGGTAGCTAACTGGTTCCCCTTCCCTTTATTCCTCTCCCTCTCCCCCCTTTATTTCTTCTCTCATCCGTGGGCAATTCTTCTCCCTAGCAGACAGCAGCACCAGAATCATCAGTCACGGATCCCATTATCGTCCTCATAATTACCATCAGCACTCTTGCTACAAGCTCGCTTGTGGCCGTGTTCCCTGCCCGAGATGTCGTACACAAAGCACAATGGCCCGGTGGTCATCAACGAGGAGGAGAAGTCCAGGGTGGCCCGAGTTCCAAGCTCGCAAATTGATGCCCCCATCGCCAAGGAGAAGGTTACCATCGCGGCGATGATGCTCGGTCTGATGGCCAGTATCGGCGGCTTCATGTTCGGATATGTCAGGTGAGTCGATCACAGCGACGACTATTCATCACTCATCATCAATACGGAAGAGGGCTTGGAGAGGAAACCAGTGTTCCTAACGATTCCCCATGACGCCTGCCTGCCTCCCTTCAGTGGTCAGATCTCCGGCTTCTTCCTCATGGATGACTACGAAGAGCGCTTCGCCGAGAAGCTCGACAACGGGAGCTACTACTTCAGTGCCGCGCGCGAGGGCAGCATCGTGGGGTTGATGTCCATCGGCTGCCTCATAGGCTGCCTAATCTCGGGCAAGCTAGCCGACGTCATCGGTCGGCGTCTGACCATCTCCGCGTCCGCCTTCTTTTCGTGCCTCGGCGTGGCCGTCGAGGTGTCCTCGTCCACGAGCTGGGGCCAGTTCGCCGTGGGCCGCCTGGTCAATGGCATGGGTATCGGCGCGCTGTCCGTCGTGGTGCCCATGTACCAGGGCGAAAGCAGCCCCGCCATCATCCGAGGTGTCCTCATCTCCATGTATCAGCTGTTCGTCGCCCTGGGCATCTTCGTCGCGGAGCTAGTCAACTTTGGCACGGAGTCGATAGACTCGAGTGCGTCGTGGCGGATACCCAACGGGCTGTCCTTCCTCTGGGCGCTGGCTCTCGGCGCTGGCATCCTACTCCTCCCGGAAAGCCCGCGCTACGCCTTCGCGTGTGGACGCGAGGACGAGGCCCGCAAGACGATCGCCAAGCTTGGTGGACTGGAGCTAAACTCGCCCGCCGTGACGCGGCAGATGAACCAGATACGCGCCAAACTGGAGGAGGAGAGCGGGGGCGGCGACTTCAGCTTCATCGAGATCTTCACTGGCCCTCGCATGCTGTATCGTCTCCTCCTCGGAGTGGCGCTGCAGAGCGGACAGCAGCTCACGGGCGCCAACTTCTTCTTCTACTTCGGCACCACCGTGTTCTCGGCCACGGGCATCAGCAACAGCTACATCACGCAGGCTATCCTCGGGGCCGTGAACGTCATCTGCACGTTTGGTGGGCTCCTCGTCGTTGCTAAGTGCGGCCGACGCGTTGCCCTGATCGTCGGCGCTTTGTGGATGATGATGTGCTTTATGTGAGTCGTTGCCTGTCATTCATGCCTATTGCCACGCGTCCCGTTTTGCAAGAATGTTGCAGCTGACCGGCCTGGCTCTCCCCCAAGTGTGTATGCGTTCGTTGGCCACTTCGCGCTCGACCACGACAACCCGACGAACACCCCACAGGCCGGTACTCTGCTCGTGGCATTCTCATGCCTGTTCATCGCGGGCTTTGCTACCACCTGGGGTCCGCTCGTATGGGCGGTTGTGGCCGAGCTGTACCCGGCACGCTACCGCTCTGCCGCCATGGGTGTGGCCACAGCCTCTAACTGGTTCTGGAACTTCATGATGTCTTTCTTGTACGTCTAATATGTGCCCCTCGTCCTTGACCCTTGGATGGCTCCGACGATAGCCGCGCCGCCAGCTAACTAGTGATGTCTGTTTCGTGTATCAGCACTCGATTCATCACAGACGCCATCGACTACCTCTACGGGCTCGTGTTCGCGTTCTGCTGCGCTGGACTCGCCATGATTGTCTTCTTCTGCCTCATCGAGTCGAAGGACCGCTCGCTCGAGGAGATCGACACCATGTACATCCAGCGCGTCAGTCCCATGACGTCCAAGCGATGGGATGCGGGCTCCACCGTCGTCCACAACCGTCTGTCCAGGCAGACCACCAATAAGTCCGGCGAGCCCATTGCTTCAACGAGAGCCTGAGCGGCGGGGCAAGTGATGGGGCGTCAGTCTGTTACTCCGGGTAGCTATCTCAATACTCGGAAAGCCAGCCCCGCTGGAGCTCAGTCTGCGTATTGTCCACAGGAAACGGATGGCTCCGGTGATGACCACCTTACAAACGGTTTTCTTCTTCTTCTTCTTTTTTCTAACAACTTCTATTCCAAGGAGATCTATTATGTATCTGTGTTTGCCCATGTGCCTTGATAGCGCCATGGGCTACCCAAGGATACTAACGAACGACAATGGGACCCTGCAACAATGCGAGAACTTTACATGGAAGGGCTTGAGGCTGCTCGTAAATTGACGGGTAACGAGATAGAGAGATACGGCCAGTGATTGTCGGTGCAGGATGGGTTTAGACTTAAAAATCAAGCCGAACAAAAATAATGTCTAGTCCTGGTCCAATCCCCTCGCCTTGGAGAGCTGCGGACCACAGCAGACCAGTTGCATGGCAGAAGCCCGCGTTTGGATGGCGAGGTCGTCCCCTTGCTTGACAACATAACCTCAGACAATTTTGCTGCTGGTCGTGGCGCAGGACCGTGTGTGACCACAGCTGAGGATCCGTTCCGGCTACCGGGATATTCCCAAGGGACTGAACCAGCGGAATCTTCATTCAGATTTGTGGCAGAGGCAAACCCGGAAGGAAGAGAAAGTTTCCACTAATAAGATGGGGCCGACCACGGCCGAAGAGTACCGGTCTGCGCCGCAGAAAGTCGCGCCGATCCTGCTGAGATTTTTAGGCTTCCATGGTGTTTCTGCATGGACAGCTGCAGTTGACACTCACTGCCCTAGAATCCTGCCCCGGACCGATTAACTCCGTCGTCCTCATGTAAGCTGTCCAGACACTGATGGCGACAGCCGCATTTGCGAACGGACCAATTGATGATACTACGTGGGCGGCAATCGTCCTCTCCAGATGACCGAAATCTGGGCCAAGAAATCGATGAACTTTTGTTGGCTTCAAATCCTTCGGGGGGTATCTGGGCTTTGTGGTCGTGATGCACGTCTCGACGTTAGGCAGCCAAATTGGACGCAACGGGCGGGAAGTCGTCATCAGCATGTGTCAGGAAATAAAAAGTCGTTGAAGTTCAGCTTTGACATTTATGGTTATTTTGAGCCGCATTTTGGGGACAGAAAGAAACGAAACATCGATGGAAGAAGGCGAGTTCTTCCCATCCAGGCATTCTAGTAACCAATTTCCAAATGGGGATTGCGTCACCGTCAAGCATCATCCAAAGATGGCGAGGATTGGAATCGCATCAGAAAACGAGGCGTTCTGGCTTTCTGCGGCCGGGGCAGTTTCAAGAGCGACAGGCCTATTAACCCCCTGCATGAGAAACCCGCCGAGCCCGCCCAGCCGTTAGGCCACTGCCGTCCCTGTTGGCCGCCCCCGACAGCTCTACCTACCTCCCTCCTCCCTCAACGGGTATGGCGGCTCTGGGGAGGCGATGCTGGCGATCCTACGCAGAAGGGAGGCGGCGTGTCGGCTTATCTTTGGTTCCAGGACTCCGACGATCCAGGCTTCTCCGGCGCTGGAACCTATTTAGAACAGTGTCGCTGTTTTCCCCCTCGAAACCCTCCCCTCTCCAATTTTCTTCCTTCTTCTGTGTGTGCGTCGTCAATCACACCCAGCTTTTTGTCCATGGACGAACTCTTTTCAGCATCCCGCGATGGATGTGCCGCTCTTGCGAGCAGAGGAGCAACCTCGACAACAACCACAAAGCGTTGTCGATATTTCGTCGCTCGACACAACAACATTTATCGCCGATGGGTGGCCCTCGATTGGTGGGGCTGAATCGGTGGCGTCACAACGCCCTAGTAGCGATAGCACCGCCGGCTCGGGAGACGACCCGGCGATGCCGCCACGGGAGGTGGCGTTGACACTAATGAGCACACCAGCTTTCGCGACGACCACCTCAACCCTCGCACTCGACAACCACCTCCAGCCGTCACTATCTTCTGCATCGACGCAATACGGTGTCGATGGCAGCGTTGCTGCCGGCAGCGGCAAGCAGGAAACAGATCAGCTTGCCGTGCAAGCTCCAGAAGACGGGAAGCAGCGCAGGGAGGTGCCCGCCCACTGGTTCTTCGGATGGACCTTGGAGATCTCGAGCTCCTTGCTCTCGATCGTCTGCTTCGGCGCCATCGTGTTTACCCTCGGGAATTTCGACAATGTTCCGCGATCGCACTGGACGTTTTTCCTTCCGATCAACTCGCTGGTCGCCGTATTCACCGCCCTGATGAAGACCGCGTTGATTATGCCTGTTTCCGAGTGTACGTTCTTCGCCCGACCCCGCCCCACATTCAGCGACTGATGATCACGGATCATCAGTTTCACAGCGAGCTGGCAACTGACACATTTGCGAGCTACAGCAATCAGCCAGGTAAAATGGCTTCGATTCGAAAGCAAGTCGCGCTCGTTGGAGGACATCGTGCGATATGACCGTGCAAGCAGGGGCCCGTTTGGCTGCGTCAAGTTTCTCTCTGGGCAAATCAGGCGCAAGGACGGATCGTAGGTTGCCCCGCACAACTACTCTCCTATTGTCTCTGCTCGGGACTGGATGGCTGACTTGCCTGCCCACACGCACCCTAAAACAGATACTTCGCATCCCTCGGAGCAGTCATCACGATCGCGTCCCTAGCCCTCGAACCCTTCTCGCAGGCTGTCGTCGGGCTCTACACCTGCCACTACCCCTTGGCCGAGGCGGCGCGGATCCCGTGGATGTCAACGTACACTCGGTCCGGCTGGAACGTCCAAGAGAACGGATGGGGCCTCGACATGCCTGCGCAGGCGGCGCTGTACGTGGGCCTCGTCGACCCCCCGAAGAACAGCTCGTCGCCGATCGAGGCCGAGTGCTCCACGGGCAACTGCACGTTCACAGCTGCCGCAGACGGCACCGTGTTCTCGACCATTTCCATGTGCCACAAGTGCGGCAACATCTCGAGCGAGATCAGGACGTTAGGCGACGACGAGTGGAGGCTATACGGAAGCTACACGAACACAGTGGGGATGGACATGGCCATGCCCCTGCTGACCTGCGAGGTCAAGGAGCCGAAGGACAGCTCGGCGCCCTGGTTCGAGTTCGAGTGCCTGATGCTCAACAACAACAAGGACGCCACCTCCAACGTGAGCCACGTGCCCTACGCCGTCGGCTGCACGCTGGACCCGTGCGTCAAGAACTTCACCGCGAGCGTCAACGGGTCCCGCTACGTGGAAAAGGAGCTATCGCGCAGGCTCATGGTGCGCAAGACGGTGGACTCGCGCAAGGTCAGCGGGTCCAGCACGTTCGAGTTCTACTGGATGGCGCGGTCGACGCTCATCGGCGGCGTCTGGACGGCCTGCGACCCCAAGAGCGAGCGCACCGACACGCACACCGAGTACTGGGAGGACCTCGACGAGGACTCCAAGCTCGGGCTGAAGAACATGATCGGGTGGTACCCCAAAGGCTGCATCTATGGCGCGGGCTACAAGTCGCTGCGCGCCATGAACCGGTTCCTGACGAACAGCTTCGACCACCACAACATCTCGTCCGAGAAGGGCGGCGCCACGCAGATGCTCGCCGACGGCGACCTGTGGCTGCAGCGCGCGTACAACTTCGGCAACGCGACCATGTCCAACTTCGATGACATGGCTGAGGGCCTCGCCTTCTCCATCACCGCGCTGATGCGCCAGCCGACAGAAAGACAACATCGGTCGTTCGTCGAGGGCCAGACGTTCCGCGAGGACACCTGCATCGGCATCACGTGGCGCTGGCTTTCGTTTCCGGCGTGTCTGCTGCTCCTGGAGCTGTTCCTTCTTGCGGTAACGGTCGACAGGGGACGGAGGGCGAGGTGGCGTGGCGACTGGAAGAGCTCGCCGCTTCCCTTGTTGTTCAATGGGCCCGTTCACGACGGGGAGATCATCGGCGCCGCGAGGGAGTCGAGCGTTGGCGGCATGTACGACAAGGCGAGGCCGATGAGGTTCCAGCTCGTTGTGGACGACGGGTCGCGAGGGGGCTGGCGACTTAGTAGGATAGAATGAGGAATAAAATCTCGACGGCATAGGAATTGATGATCACACAGACAGGTGAGCAGTGTGACGGTGATGCGCACAAGGGGCCTGCACCGTGCCACAACCTGCCGGCTCCCGGAAAACCAGCCCAATGAATTGCCTCAGGTAACGCTCAATTTCAGGATACGAGAAGTCGTTTCCCCAAAACCCCTCTTGGTGATCGATTGTGGTTTCAGTTAAGCAGTTTCCTACCGTTCCGACAGTCTCTCGAATGTTCCAACTGCTCTCGAATGTTCCAACTGCTCTCGAATGTTCCAACTGCTCTCGAATGTTCCAACTGCTCTCGAATGTTCCAACTGCTCTCGAATGTTCCAACTGCTCTCGAATGTTCCAACTGCCCTCGAGCCAATCTCACCATCAACCTTCCCTTTGACACGCCCTATCTAACCCGTCACACAGCTGGGTCGTCGGGAGGGCCAAAGGCGGCGACGATGGCCTCCCCGGACCCTCCTGCCCCTCCGACGGCATCTCCGGCGCCTCCAGCGTCTCCGGCGTCTCCAGCGTCCCAAGCATCGCCCGCGATCACTCACCTGGGCGTAGCTGACTCCTCGAACCTCAAGCCCCAGCTGCTGGTGCGAGAGGTCACGTCACGATCGGCCGCCACACCGCCGTCGGCCGTTGCCAGCGTCGAAGCGACGGCTCCTGTGTCTGAGTCGCTGCCCGATCGGCTATAGAGCCTGGCGTACGACTCGTTCAAGAAGGACAATGCGGACTTAATGGAGCGATACGAAATGATCATGTCCTTCGAGATGTCCTTCGGAGAGGGAACAGACGCATCTTCTGGAAAAGGAGGGGCGAGTCCGTCTTCAGGGGAAGGGAAGACAGACGCGCCTATCTCGAACGACCCAAAAGTCCCGGCACGAACAGATGCTCCGGCCTTGCTCGCGCGAGACTGGCTAAGATGACCAAGCTGTCCGAGGAGGTTGAGGGAGTCACGATGGCCACCAAGGTGATAAACGAGCTAATCGGATCCCTACAGTCGACTGTCGAGATAAGTCCCCCGGCTTCCTTAGCCTTGAGTGGCGTGTGTCTGATCCCAAGGGCTGCACCGCCGGGGTCGAGGCGAATGCAAAATGCCTCGAGGGGTTTGCCTGGATCGTTCCACGCCTCGGGTGGTACATCCGCCTCCCCGAGATAACGATTCGCGACAAAGGTGCCGGCGACGACTCGTCTCCAGTCCAGGCTACACTTCAGGCCGACGTGGTCAACCTCGTCGAGTGCTTGATCGAATATCAGGTCCACTCGGTGTGCGACTATTACAGGCTGAGAAAGGTTTTCGGCTTTTTTAGTCGACGCCGTAATCCCCGGCAGATGGGGTACCATGCGCCGGGCCATAGAGGACGCCGAAAACCAGTTCTTCCGGGACGTCGAGACTTGTGATCGGCACATGCAGCTCCAGCTAGCCAAGGACCGAAAGAAGACTGATGCGGTGAGCAACGACCTTCTGGCTCAGATGCTCGAGCGGTCGGCAGCCAGCGAGAGCCATCTCAAGGCTCTCGCGACGAGAGACGGGAAACGGGAGCGGCGAGAAAAGCAACAGATCGACGAGAAAGCGCACCAGAAAATGAACAAGCTTATCGTCCTTTTTAGCAACGGGAAGGACAGGTACGAAGACTTCAAAAACAAGAATCCAGAGCTTGAGGGCGGCACTGGTGGATGGCTCCGGAATCACAAGGAGTATCAGGAGTGGCATTTGAGGGACTCAGGCGTGCTGCTTCTTACCGGGCAACCCGGCTGCGGCAAGTCTGTGCTGGCCAAAAGCATCGTCGACGATGCGATCAAGAAGAAGGCCGAGGCCGGCTCTCAAGTCGTATGCTACTTCTTCTTCAAGGATGATGATTATGATGATGATGATATATTTAACGTCTGAAGTCGGAATCTGCTCGAGATCCCTGCCTCCCGAGGGGCATAAGACATGCTAGCGACTACCGGGCGACTATATACAAGGAACTAGTGCTTGAATGTGAGGTTAAAGAGAGGAAACGCAAACACAGAACGAGGAATAGCTAGCATATCGTGCTCTGGGGCGTGGCGCCCCATTGCGTATGTGTTCTTCAAGCCGCATTCCCGCCCCCCTATTAGCTCGGAGCTGGCGTTCGGCATTTCGTTGCTTCCGTTTGTGGCCGCTGCTGTGGGCGTTTTAATGCTATATCTGTCCTTGAAGAAGGAGACGGTTGGTTGTCGTGGGAGCGAGCGATACTGGTGTGCCGCGTCCGGAAAGTCAGCCGCTTAGAGGTCCTTGAGCCTTATGCGGGTGGTGGATAGTAGTAGTAGTAGTAGTAGTAGTAGTAGGATTTAACGCCGGGCTCGGCCCGGCTTCGACAGCCGGCCGTTAGCAACCTCCCGGGGGGTATCTCGGCGCGCGTTCTATCTCGTTAATATACATAAATGTTGTGGGTGGTGGATGGTTATTATTTGGTTTATGTGCTTATTGGCGCCTTTTTCCAGGGGCATATCTCTGCGAAGAATTTGGTCGTTTTAGTAAAGCGCTCGAACAGCTCCGGTTTCTGGATTAAATGTTTCCAGTATTCGTATCGGTTGCTCCCAGGGGCTGGGTCGGCCTTGGGCCAGGAAGTACAGAGCTGGCGCGCCTTTCGGCAATATACTATGTGCGCTGGGGTTCGGTCTTCCCCGCAGGAGCAGGGGGGTTTTCGGCGAGGTCTGTAACAACGGGCGAGCTGAGGAGTGCACGATCGCGCTATGGCTGATCGTGCTATGACAAGAACGTTGGAAACGCAAGGGACTAGGCATGGCCTGGAGCATCTTCGAGACGAAGATCAGATAGAGGTCACTGCTCAGAGGTCACTGCTCTTTGCTTTGTATTTAGCTTGTTGCTTTCCCCTCTCACTTGGAGGGAAGGGGGGAGCCAAGTGATCGTCTCTGTTCTTTGTTCTTCGTTCTTGGTTCTCTGCTCTTTCATCTTGGTCTTGCTCTTTGAGAGAACTGGACAAGAGACAGGCTGTTCCTGCATTCACGTTTCAGCCACCTGCTTGTGATGAGAATTGAGCAACCTCCTTTTCTATTCCGCTTGCAAAAGCCCGTCGTTACAAGGTCGAACTTCTCGTGGTACCACTGAAAGTCTCCGTGACCGGTCCGGGCAGCGATAAGCTGGTGGAGGGTGCGGCGTGGGAGGGAGAGTGCTGGGGGGCAGGAGGTGTGCACCTCCGTAAGCCCTAGTTCCTTATACCGATTGGTGGTCCCTTCCTTCCACCAGTCGTTCCAGGCATTCCTCCTGAGCTTTCTGGCTATTCTTTTAACCCCTGCGACCGGTGGGACCTCTTTTAGGGGGCCGGATAGCTCAGTCCCTTCCTTGGCCAGTTGGTCGGCCGCCTCGTTTCCTGCCACCCCCTCGTGGCCGGGTACCCACTTTTCCCGGATCTCGCGGCTTTCTCCAGAAGCCTGGAAGAGTCGCAAAGCCTCTTGTGAGCTATCTGCTGGGTGTCCTTTTAAGGCTGCACCGACGGAACTGTTGTCCGGGCAAACGTGGACTCTAGGGGCTGTAGTGAGCCAGAGCGCGTGCCTTAGGCCCTGCCATGCCCCGACTGCCTCTCCGTCAAACACCTCAGCTGGTTCTAGGAGTCTCCCTCGGCCTTAGCCGATGTTGGTTTTGTCCCTGACGATGACGTATCCGTACCCAACTGCTTTCCTGTTCTTAGACCTGTCAGAGTACACGATACCCTCGTTCGGGGACAGCGCCTCAGCCTATTTCGTAAAGGCCTTTGCTGCTGCCTTCTTTCGATTGGTGACGAACGGTTTGGGTTCGGCCGGGTATCGTTTCTGAAGTAGGAGCAGAGGCCGTTGGGCTTCCGGGAGGAGCCTGGCGGCGCGTTGCAGGTTCATTTGGAGGCAGTCTGGGCGGTCCGCATCTTCAATGCCATGGCTGGTGTTCCGTCTCGCCGGGGTGCGGCGTGCGCGGTGGACTAGGGGGTGACCTAGGTCTACCGTTTGGATTCGGGCTGCGAAGCGGGCTCTCATTCCCTCTAAGACGACTCCTGCCGGAGAGATGGCTGCTTCTCGATGAAGTGCGGCGGTTGGAGTCGTTTTCCAAACGGGGAGAGCCGCTCTTAGGGGGCTTTTGATCACCCTGTAGGTTATGTCGAGGAGGTGCCTCTAGCGGGTGCCTATTGGTCGCCGAGCCCTGCTGCGGTCCGGTTTGGTGCGGCCGCGTACCAGACTTCTGCTCCATAGAACAGAATTGGGAGTATAACAGTGATTACTGCTTATCGTAGGGCGGCTGCCGGAGGGCCGTGGCAGGTGTTAGAGAAACTCCGAAGGTGTCTGACTACTTTCTCAGCCTGCGTTGCCCGGCATTTCACATGTGGGCCGAAACGGAGCTTTTTGTCGAACCAGACTCCAAGCCATCGGAGTGCCGGGTCTGGTGTTTGGGCAATTGTGAGCCTCCCCGTAACGATGGGTGGGGTCGAGGAATTCTTCCTGCGGGAGAAGTGCATTAGCTTGCTCTTCTCTGGGTCAAATGTGACGCTGTTTTCCTCGCCCCAGTGGAGGATCGCTTCGATCTCCTCGGCCGCCTTCTTAACGCATGCTTCGGGGGAAGGCCCAGTGGTGCAAATCCCGATGTCGTCTGCATAGCAGAAGCGGGTAGAGGGGCCTAGTGCCGACGCTATATATAGCATAAAGAGGATTGAGGAGGCAGGTGAGCCTTGCGGGAGTCCGCATTCCGGTTGGAAGGGCCCTGTTGTAGCATCTTCCAGGCGGACCGTGATCTTCCTGTCAGACGTGAAGGACCCGACTCATTTGACGAGGTTTAATGGCCAGCCTTGTTGGAGGAGGTGTTGGAGGAGGCGCCGTCGGAGTACCACGTCAAACGCCCCTTTGACGTCCATGGTTGCTAGTAGAGCGTACTGGTAGTTCTCCAGGGCCCCTTCAATATCGTGTGCGACGCATGCTGTTAGATTGATTGCCGATCTCTTTGGGGTCACCCCGAAATGTTGAGGGGTGATTACTCCTTGGGAGCTGGCGGCCCAGGTGAGTCTTTTGGCTATCAGCCGCTCGAGGCCCTTGCCGAGGCAGGGTAAGAGGGCGATCGGTCTGAACAACTTAGCTTGGGTGTAGCCTGTTTTGTTCGACTTCCGCAGCACTGCTTCGCGGAAAGCCTGAGGGTGGTGGCCGGCTCGGATGTAGGCTTGAAAGAGTGCGTAGGTGTATTGCCCGATCTCTGGCCAGGCTGCTTTGAGTAGCCGGATGGAAAGGGAGTCTAGGCCTGGAGCGGTGTTGCTGGCGTCGACCGTGTAGGCTTTACACTCCTGGAGAGAGATTTAATTGTCCCACAACAGGAGAGGGCCCTGGTACTCTTCCGGGTGTGAGAGAAGGTCGTAAGAAAGGTCGTGGGCCGCTGAAAAGCGCTTTGATAAGCTGCCTCTTAGGAGTTCAGCTTTCTCCTTTGGATCCGTTACTGCCTTGTCCCCGTGGGTGAGGGGTGGCAGTCGGACCGCGGGGCTAAGTTGGTGCCAGCTTGTGATTTTGTACAGTGTTTTTGCGTCCGGCGCCGAGTCGATTATATTGGTGACGTGAGCCCGTTTAGCTCTCCGGACGGTGGAGTGGAAAGTTTGGATTTCCTCCGTTGCTATGCTGCCTTTCCTTTGGCTTGGGTCATGAGTTGCCTCGCTGCTTTACATGTACTATGCCACCAGGGCTGCCCTTGGCCGTCTCGCCGGGTCGTTGACCCGACTGCCTGGTGCGCTTCGCAGAGGGAGGTGAGGCTTTCCATTGCCGCGTCCAACGCCGCTGAGTTAGGCTGCGGGGGGAGGGTTGGGAGTGTAGGCATCCCTGCCCTTACAATATTACTAAACTTGATAAGGGCTTCTTCTGATACTTTGAGCTGCCTGCAGCTTGGTGCGAATTTGTTGGCTTTTGGGATTATAATTGCGAGTGCGAGGTGGTCCGAGCCAGGGTATAGGCTGTCGGTGAGCTCTGCTGTGGTGAACGAGATGTTAGTAGACGTGAGATCAAGCACCCCTCCTTTCTGGTATGTTGCTGTTCCCGGTTCGCCTAGGTACCAAAGGCCTTGTTGGTCCGCACAGTTTGCGATATCGTGGCCCCTATTACGATGCGGGTATTGGGGTGCCCAGAGTGGTGAGCTAGAGTTGAAATCTCTTGCTATTATGGTTTTCCGGGTCGGGGTCTAGTTGAAGAGTGTGTTCAGGGCTGGTTCTGATGGATTATTGGGGGGGCGGTAGAAGTTAACAGTAGTGATGCCTGCGACCTCGACCCAAAGGATGTCCTTGTTGCCGCCCGAGGGCCTGAGGGCCTTGGGTCGGAGGTTGCCAGTACGGCGGACGTATGTCATAATCCTCGGCTGTTCCGCTTTTCCCTCTCAGTGGTCGATTGGGAGGAAGACCTCGTAGGAGGGGTCGGTGCCGATTAGAATTTTGTCTTCTTTGGTCCCCGTTGAGGGCTCTTGGACCATTGCCACTTCGATGCTATGCCACCAACATAGCTGTAGGAAGGTGGAGGCCGCCGTCCAACGTAGTTGGACGTTGCATTGGGCCGCTAGTAGAGCTTTTTGGACGTTGCATTGGGCCGCTAGTAGAGCTTTCGACCCGGCGCCGGGTCGGCGCTGGTTACTCTTGTATGGCCTTGTCGATAAGCTCATTGTATAGGCTGAAGGTATAGTCGAGTCTTGCGACTTTTCTTGGCTGCCGGGGTGGGAAGGGGGCTGGGCTGGGGGATAGGATTTTCCTCTGTGACGTCGCTCATTTCCGCGTCCAGGAGCTCCCCGGTATGCTCATCCTAAGCTATGGTAATAGTACTGTTCTGGCGGGCTCTTTTATTTTGTGGCTGCAGGGATGGGCTTTCCGGTTCTGCGGGCGACGGCATCGTAGGGTGAGGTTGGATTGGGGAGGTTATGGCTTCGGGTCTGGGTTCCGTGGCCATTGGGGTTGCAGGGGGTTCAGTGCTGATCGGGAGGAGGGATTGGGTAGGTTGGTTTTGTGCCTTCCATGCCTTTGCCCCTATGTAGCGGACTGCGCTGAGCTCCTTCTTTGAGAGCCTTTTGATCGCTCCGTCGGCCCTGTGTGATCTGGCTGGGCATTTGTCGTGGTCTGCCGGGAACGGTCCGTAGCAGTTGGCGCATTGTGCCGGCCTTTGGCATGGCTCGGCATGGTTCTCGTCGACGGGCTTGCAAGACGCACCTATGCAGACCTCACTTGCCATTGCGCTCTGCGCAATCCTTCATCAACTCTTCACGCAGCAGCCTACAGCAGTCCTCAAGCTCCAGGACGAAATCGAAAGGGTCAGCCCTGACAGCCTCCAGGAAGATCACCACAAGCTCTGGGCGTGGTTCACACAGGCCCTCGGCCAACTTGACAACACTCCAACTGTCTTCGACGCCCTGGACGAGGCGGAGGATGCATCCAAGACCCTAGTCGGGCTCCTGAGCGACTTCGTTAACGCAGAGCACGCCAGCGGCGGCAGTCGCCTCAAAGCTTTCATCAGCTGTCGGCCGTACGAGCGGATCCTCCGGCCGTTCCGAGCCATCAAGTCCGCTATCGTCAACATCAACACCGAGGACGAGGAGCAGGACCAGATCAGCCACGACGTCGACGCAGTTATCGACTCCAAGCTGCGCGCATGGGCTGACCAGTTTGGGGACGGTCGCGGCCCATCCGCGCAGACTCTTGAGAAGCTCAGGGCAGCTCTCAAGAGGCACGGGAAGCAGACCACATATCTCTGGGTAGACTTGGCCTTCAAGCTCCTCGGAGACGATCGGAACATAGTGCCCTACCAGGAGACACAATGGCTTCGCTCAATGGAGTCTCTCCCCAACACCGTGAACGGGGTCTACGAATCGCTCCTGGGAAAAGTCGAAGACGAAGACCAGAATACCGTCAAAAACGTCCTTGCCATAATACTCGCCGTAGAGGACATCGATGAGCGCGCTAGCGTCGATATGATCCAACGCGCAATACATGAAATCGCCATATTGGACTGCGAGGACGAGGGCGAGGACGAGGGCGGCGACGAGGGCGGCCATGGATTCAGCAGCACTTTCAACGCCCTCGAAGTGGTCGAAGGGGAGCGAAAGCAAGTGGATGGCTTCGAGAAATGGCTGACGGAAACGTGCGGATTTCTCCTCCTGGTCTACGGGGGGCACGTCACATTCATCCATCAGACCCGTTAAGGAATTTCTCCTGCCACTTCCGCCTGGGGCCAGCACACGCCGTCGAGGGCGAGTAGCCCCTGGCGAGCAGTGTCGCCCTGGAATCATTCGTTCGAGAATCGAAAAAGCCATCGGGTTATGGCCGACGTATGTGTCGCCGTGCAAGCCAATCTCAAGGCCGACGCCGATAATCATTTCGAGAAACATAGACGTTACTACCACTGCGACCTCTGCTACTATGAAAATGGTGCATGGGGACGCCATTTTCTCCTTTGTCAGCACTGCGGGGGAACGGGGGCCGGCTTGCCAAGGTCCCTGTGCGATATCCGGGAGAGCCTCATCCCGGCCTACTTAATGACGTTGGAGAAGAGCCGCTGGTGGAAGCCGTACGAGATTAGTGTGGAGAGTGGGCATCTCCGAGCCTACAAGCAGCGCCTCTCTCGCCCGGAAACCCGTGCCGGAGTGGCTCCGGAAGACCAATGTGCATGAGCCCGACTACCTCCGAAAAGCTGTGGGCAGCGGGTGCGTGGAGCTCGTCACCTGCATGCTGCAAATCGACAACTCGCAGGTCAACTGGGCGGGGGCCTACAACCGGGGAGGGCTTCCTCTGCTCTTCCTCGTCAGGTCGGCCGATATGATGCGGCTCCTTGTGGAGCACGGCGCCGGAGTCTGCTTTTCGGGACTGCGTTGGGCTGGATGCGCTCGGCCATTTCGTCTCGTCTCGGCGCTGCAGGTTAATGCGAGAGCTTCTCCGAGCCGGCGCAGACCCTGACGCCTCCCGCGACACGCATGGCGGCACGGCGTTGGCCATATGTGACGCCGACGCGGCGGAGGCCTTGATCGAGGCAGGTGCAGATGTCAACTCTGTCGATAAAGACGGACGTACGCCAATTTTCGGGCTATCACCGTTCCACGACAAGTTTCTACCCATTGACAAAGAGAAAGCTCAGATTCTGCTTCGTGCGGGGGCGGATCCGTCCCGACGAGACCATAAGGGGAACACCGTCCTGCATGAGGTATCATGCCAAGAGGTAGCCTGGCTGCTGCTTGAGTACGGAGCGGACCCGCGGGCTCTAAACGGAGACGGATGCCCTCCCCTCCACACCAACGTTGCAGCACGTTCTCTCCTTGTGGACCACCACGGGGTCATGCTTACAGACCCATGTCCGGATGGGCACACAGTTGTGCACGATTGGTGCCGCGAGAATTACCAGAATCTGGCTATCCATATGGAGAATACTCTTAGGGACCTCAGATGGGCGTGGAGCCAGCCGCGCTCCAATGGTTGCGCCCGCGATTGCTCGTTTCCTTACCCGGAGTTCAAGGCGCTGTTGAACACCAAGGACGTCGCAGGAGATACTGCCCTGCACTTGTCCTGTCGGCTTGGCCACCATGAAGTTGTACAGTGGCTTCTCGACCACGGCGCCGACGGGGATATCCCTGACGCATTGGGGAAAAGAGTAAGGGACTGGTACACCGGCGACGACGGGCTGGATTGGAGCACCTTCTTTCAGCGACACGACAGCAGACCTGAAGAGTTCAAAGCAATGGTCGCGTTTAGGCCTCCCGGAGACGAAGCCATGCAGCAACTCTACAGCAGCCTCATGGAGCGCATTCGGGGCTGCTCTGGCGGGGGTAGGACCCGGTTGTCGGGCAGGGGTAAGCGGGACGCCGACAACGAGTCGGTGTTGACGGCGAGGCGGCTGGAGGACATACAGTCCTGCTAAATCATGGGTTCTCACTGAAAGAGCCGGAGTGAGACGAAGTCGGCATGGTTGTGGCACTGGGCAAGGCCATGGAGGGATACGACTCAGGCGAGCGGGAGGAGAGAATAGACGGGTGGGAAGACGGAAAGCCGATCCAGGGGAAATATCGGCATGTACTTGTCTGGCTCGAGGACTGCTGGGAGCTCGACTACGGCAGCAGATATCGAACGGTTAAGGTCTGGCCGTTCTCGGGGCGCGTTTGAAGGACTGGGATACAGGATTAGTCATCGATGGTGAAGGCGAAGATGGTGAGCACGTGACGACACCGTGGCGCCGGACGTTGCGGCTGGCTTTCGGCACTCCATCATGACACGAGGGTCTCTCAGAAGCAAGAAGCTATAGGTTTCTACATGTGACAGAGCGATATGGGCACTGAAACCCTGACTTCTGTTTCATAGAAAAAAAAAAACTTTGTTAAACATGGTGTTACGCTTTCGCGCGAGCTTGAACTTCGTTCCGAAAAGGGATGGGTGTCACGTGAAAATCACGTGAACGCCGCTTCAAACGGAAGTCTCTGGGCTGAAGCGACCAAACCCGCCCTTACGAAATGCCATATTATAGCCTGCTGTTAGATTATTCCAGTTATAACTTCAATAACCCACCCATTCTTCGCGCGGTCTCCGAAATTCTTAAAAGCGAAAACGCTTCGCATTGCGTAGAACTGGAAATCTTCCCCCTCCCACCTCATGCCATCCCTCCCAACTTTTCCCCTCTACGAAAATGACAATCCTAACCCCAGAAAACAGGAATTCCACGAACGGGGGTGCATCCAGCTGCTGTTGATCCTAGCTGCACAAACAATCGGCCACCTGCATCGGACTGCATGCTGCATGCAGCCAGGGTTCGTCCGGTAAGAAGGCAACCAGGAAATCGTCAATTGGAATTTTGGACGAATGAAGGGACAAATGGATGGAGGGGGCAACAAACAACCTTGGAAGTTTGTGGAGGGTGGGATTGCACGGAGGGGAAGCACAAGTCAACATGGACCACAGGCAGCACAGCCCGTCTCTTGGTTCC
>PYST01000457.1:5461-26597 GCA_003049485.1 Ophioceras dolichostomum | reverse complement strand
CCGACCGGGCAGGGAGGTTAAACAACCTCGGGAACAAGCTCGGTCGCCGGTACGAGAGGACCGGCGAGATGCGAGACCTCGAAGAGGCCTTAGAGCATCTTCAAAAAGCCTGGAGCTGTGGTACAGCTGTTCCGTTTGATCGTATCAAATCCGCTGCTCTATATCTACAGCTCTTTGCCGAGCTTCGCGAGGCCCCGAACACCAATGTCGTTATATCATCGGCTACTCAGCTTGGCAAGGATGTTATCGATCTGTTACCAACAGTCAACACCCGGCTGCTTAACCAAGCAGACCAGCAGTTCGTCGTTAAAACCTTTGCTGGAGTGGCTGCCGATCTTTGCGCATTCCACCTCGAATCCGACCGTCTCGAAGACGCACTTCTATATCTCGAGAAAGGCCGTGCTGTCATACTGGGTCAACTCATCGATGCTCGGAGCGACATATCCTCTCTCGCACAACAGCATCCCGATGTTGCCCGCCGCTACGAAGAACTCCGAGAGGAGTTTAACAGGCCAGTTCGAAGTGGAATGCAGAATGCAGCAGAAAGACTGATGCTGAAGCGCCGCTGCGAAGCTGCAGCCGAGATGGAGCTCTGCATTGAGAAAATCAGAAGCATCCCGGGCAATGAGCGATTCTTACAGGGTCAAACCGTTGCTCAGATGCAAGAATGTGCTGTGGATGGCAGTATCATCATCATCAACCTGACAACATTCCGAAGCGATGCTATTATCGTGTCTGCCAAAACTATCAAAACCCTCAACCTACCAAAGCTGTCTGCCTCAGAGGCGGCTATGTGGCTTAGCAAAGACTGGCACGGAGGGAGACGATCAGAGCGTTCACAGAAAAACAAAGAATACCTTGAGTACCTGCTTTGGTTGTGGCAGGCGTGTGTCCAGCCGGTGCTCGACGAGGTCTTGGCCATTCACGACTCATCGGACCTGCCCAGAATATGGTGGATCGGGACCGGACTCGCCGCTTCGATGCCGTTCCACGCGGCAGGGACACATTCTGCAAGCTCGACAGATAATCTGTACAGCAAGGCCGTCTCATCATACGTCCCGTCGATCAAGGCACTTGCATATGCCCGCAGCCGAGCCAATGCCACAAACAAAATAGATGGCACGCTTTTAATAGCGACCATGTCAACTACGCCGGGCTCTCCAAAACCTCCTGATCTTCCTGGTGTTGCAAAAGAGAAGGATAAGATCCTCGATATAACAGGCACGCACCTCCTATCAGAGTCGCTTAACCAGCCAAGCGTAAACAGGCTCATCGAACGCCTGCCGCACTGCTCAGTTGCACACTTCGCTTGTCACGGATCCACGGACTACTCAGACCCTTCTAATAGCGGACTGATCCTGCAGAAGTGTGAGGGCAGAGCACCGGAGCAGGACCGCCTGACTGTGCAGACGGTTTCGGAGCTTGGTCTCGTGCACGCCCGCCTGGCCTATCTCTCGGCCTGCTCGACGGCAGAAAACAAAGCGATGCGACTAACAGACGAGGTAATCCATGTAGTAAGTGGATTCCAGGTGGCCGGCTTTCCTCACGTAGTGGGTTGTCTGTGGCCGTCCAACGATAGAATATGCGTAGAGATTGCGGGTGGATTCTACACGGCGTTGCTCGGTCAAAAAGGGATGCGTTGGGACAATGATGATGTTGCTGCGGCGCTGCGAAAGGCTGTGATGATAGTCAAAGCGAGGGGATGGGGGATGCCGTTGTACTGGGCGCAGTTTGTTCACTACGGGCCGTAATTATCATACGACCGTTGCGCCAGTTCACCTTCTAGAAGGCTGCGCGGGCCTTCGGAGACTGTCAAGGGTCGAACAAGGAGAAGAGGAAGAGTCGTTTTAACGACCTATCTGATTATCGGGACTTCATCAAAGAGGAGTATTTTAAGCAGCTTGCACATCCTGTTGCCGCGCGACTTGCGCCAACCGAGGTATCTCTCAGTGATCTTCGCTCCTGCTACTTCACAAGGTTGCACTTGACAAAGACATTTACCATCAAGGAGGTTCCCAACTCACGGGTGGCTCTCGGAAATGGGGCTTCGGCAATGTCTTTAAAACTAAAGGTCAGGCGTCTGGCAGCTGGATGGCCGTGAAGGTCATCAACTCGGAAGGAGACGGAGATAGAGTGAACAGACAAGACATGATACACCGCGAGGTCAAAGGCTCTGGAAACTTACCCACACGTGCGTGATAAAACCCAAATCCCCCCCTTCCCGCTGCAAAACCTGTAGGAGACGGAATCTCGAAAGAGTTTCTCTAACCAGACAACAGAAGCACATTATCCAACTTCATAGCTCCAAAGGCTGGGTGACCAACATCATCGAAATTTTCATGCCAGCCCGCGACGGTCATCTGAGGAAACTCTCCAAAGGCAACCTAATCCCGCCAGACGATCTGGTCACGCACGTCCTCAAGCAGACGCTATCTGCCCTCGACTTTCTCGCCTCCCACAAGCTGTGCCACCGAGATATCAAGGCAGAAAACATCCTCTATATGGACAGGTTCCCGAAAAGGCCGGAGCCGAAGGATGCTAGTGACTTCTTTTCCCAGGTGTCCAACTTCGGCTTCGTCAACCACGCCAACTACGCCAAAACACAGTGTGGCTCTCCAGGGTACAAGGCGCCCGAAGTCGTGAAGGCCTTTGGCGACTACGGCCAAAGTCCGAAGATGGACGTCTGGTCCCTCTTCGTCACGCTCATCGATATTCATCCCGGGGTCCCTTTCGACCTTGACGACTACCGTAGCTACGCCGACGTCCTAGCGGCCGTCCAAAGCGCGACAGGCGCCTGGCCTCGCTTGGAGCCGATGGCGAGAATAATACCCGAACACCGCGCCTCGGCTGGACAGATGATTGTCCGCCTTTTCAACGTCGTAGGCCTGTCCGCCGCGCGACTCAAAGCGGCCAAATCGGCCGAGAACGACACAGCCGCCGGCGGGCCATCGACCGCGCCCGCTCCCCCGGCCTGGGGAAACGCAGGCGGCAACAACACAGGCGGCAACACGGGCAACAACAAAGGGAAGGGTAGAGTGCCACCCATCAGGCCGCTGACCATGTACGCCCCTCACCCCGGCCGCAGGGAGATCCCCAACCTCCGCCGGCAACCTGTCGTAACCCCGTTACGTCAGGGGGGCGTCAGGAAGCAGCAGAGGGGAGGAGACCCAGGCCCCTCGCGCGCGCTGCCCGCTGCCGCCGAACCCCGGACCCGGCAGCATCGTCTGGCGCAGAAGCGGCTGGCAGAGCAGGTCTGGAGGGCTGTAGAAAGAGGCCTCGTTGGGAGGGAGCCGGAGAGGGAGAAGGAGCCGGAGAGGGAGAAGGAGCCGGAGAGGGAGAAGGAGCCGGAGAGGGAGAAGGAGCAGGAGAGGGAGAAGGAGCAGGAGAGGGAGAAGGAGCAGGAGAAGAGCCTGTTGGCCATGTCCTGGCGAGTTGACACCCCTCCTGGGATGTCGAATGCGCGAGAGAGACGTTGACGAGCAACGATGAGCCCCAAGCACAGAGGGGCGATGGATATCCTTCCTTTTTCCCCTCGACTTTTTCTTTCTGTTTACTGTTCACTGTTGCGTGTTTATTGCGATGGCGTTATGCTATGATGGCGTTCTTTGATTGTTCTGGATAACCTTTCGGGAGTGCATTGCCAAGGCTGGCGAAGATTTGTGCATGCTTGGACGGTTTTGACTAAATACGTCGTTCCAGAACAAAGAGTCTCATCAATCCAGATGTCTGTGCCTTCGCCCGCGCACCGAGTGGAACAATAGCGTCCAGCGCTCCAAGCAAGATACCTAGTAGGTACCTAAGTAACCTAAGTAACATGGCTGAGAATTCACACACGACAACCCTGCGCCGCGTTCTCGCGCAGTCGAAGCCGGCGGTGCCCTGCAAGACGAAAGGCAGCAGGAATACTAGGGGCGAGTGGCCCACGTTACAGTCACGGCGTGGGAAGACTTCAATCTCGACACGCTCAACGAGAGCTATGGACACGTTCTCGATCTCGATATCCCGGCCGAGCAGCTGGCGGATGCGTCTCGTACCGGACGGGTTCTCAACGCGTAGAGATAGCCAAACCGGCCGAAATCCTCGGCTTGATCGAGTGGAACGACCGACTGCTGCGCCCGACGCTCGGTTTTGCGAAGCAGCAGCAGCTCAGCCTGTACACGAGCGTGCACTTGCAGCACAGAATCACGAAGGCCGACAACACCTTCGTACGCCTTTCCGCTGGGCAGTATCCAGTGAAGGTCGACCACCTCGTCTCGCTCGTCATTACAGGCAAGAATTTCGATGTGGCACGATGGGTTAAGCCCGTGGAAATATCAACCCATCTTTGTAATCCCACTTCAACTGGGCGGTGACCACCTGAGAATCCCTCAGCCAACCAGCCTTCGAAGCATTCTGGCCACAGTCCTAGAACCACATGCGAGGTCTGGCACGCAGACGTACTCGCTTGCTGATTCCCTTGGTCTTCCTTTACCAGTCGTACAGGTAAGTACGCGTTCCCCGTCGGCGGCCTTGCGCCTCAGATTATACTTCTTCAGCACCGGAGAGCCGTTGGCACCGGGGAATGCGCGCAACGCGATGGTGCCCTTTTCGTCGGCGTATCCCCGGTTCCAAGCCTCCACCATCCAGTCGAATTCGCAATAGTCGTCCAGGCACAACCGAAAGGTTTCAAACTCCATGGCGGACCACATTCGGGGCGTTAGGCGCGGGTTCAACTCGGGCGTCGTCACGAAGTGCGGCACGGTGATGGCCGTGCTGAAGTCTGCGGTTTTGCCGTCGCCCCCCACCAGCTGCCGGGTCCCGACGTCGATTTTCAAGATGCCGAGCTGCTGCAGCCGCTTGACGTCGCCGAGATATTTGCGGAACACGGCCCTCTGCAGGTCGCCCTCCTTGACCGGCGGCGCAAACTCCTTCACGATGCCGCGAATGGGAGGTGCCCGACCGTCCTGTCCCGGGAAGCGCGCCCGCGTCTCGTCGTCGGGCCCCCCGGGGTACTCTATATTGCCGTTGATCTGGACGTCTGGGAACCGGCTGTGCAGCTCGCGCTCGTGGTCCTCGTCCAGTAGCACATAGCCGAAGCACTCGACCGCAAGCCTCTCGCGGCCGGCTTCCTGCAGCCGTCCGAAGGCGCGGCATTCGCAGCTGAGGGGCTCCGCGTAGTTGTAAAAGGCGCTCATCATCTCCCGGTCTTCCGGCAGGTCACGGGCGGGCCTCAGCCAGTCGTCGTCAAGGACGAAACGGAACTGCGGAGGAGAGAAAACAGGACCAGAGTTAGCGAAATCCACCGTCAATTGCCCAGCAAATAACAACACCACCACCCAACAACCCCCATCCCATCCCACCATCCCCATCCGTCCATCCGCCAGTCCACAGGGGTATACCTACCAGCTTGAGTGCGTAAATCCGCCAGCCGATCTGCACCTTGAACACGTGCGTGTGGAGCCCTTCGCCGAAATGCTCGAGGAACTCGATTCTCTGTTTGCCACCGTCGAAGTCGAACGGCTTCAGCTTGGGGCCGTCGCATTGCGGCAACGGCACCAAGTCCGCGCTCGACAGCGGCCAGCCGGGGTACATGATAGCATGGTGATGATGATGAAAATGGAAAATGGTTCAACGCTATCCGCAAGGCACAGAGATGCCGAAGCTTCGCCCTGTCCGTGGCAAATGGGCCATGAGGAAAATCGAGCGCCGGCTCGAGGAACGCATTTTATGAGCCATGGCACCCGTCATTTTTAGGGACATCTTGATCTTATGTCCCGCGATGTGATGCGAATTCAAGAAGAATGGAGGTGGAATTAATTAGTCATCGCACAGCAGCCCTTGAACGGATTGGGAGGTGTATCTGGCAGATATGGCCACGTGATTATGCACGTGGTTTGCCGACACCCTCACTTGGAGCGGTGTGAAATGGATCTCCGTACGGATGCTAAGAAAGATTTCGATTGCGTTATCGGGAATATGCTGGTGGTGACGATGCGTGCCGATTATACCAATCCATCCTGGCCCCTGCCAGCTGCTATGATGTGGAATGCGTACCCGGGCACTTATTCCATACCAGGCCAGCCCAGTGTCCAGCCCAGCGTGCCGAGATCCCGCACAGACTGCAATGGGAGCCAAATTGCTGGGAACCACTGCAGAGATTGAGAGAGCCTGGGGTTGTGGTGGTCAGAAGAGAGTGCTGACCGACTAGTACTCGCAAGCGTCGTGGAGCATAACGTGCTAGTTGCGGAATGTAAGCGAGGAAAACGAGATGCTGCTGCAGCAGCAGCAGCAGCGGTCAAGTGAACTCCGCCGACTGCCCGCATATGTTGCTTGACTGACGTAGGTTTTCTCAAGAAGGTTTCTAGAAACGACACGGAGAAGCCCGGGAAACGCCTGGAATGTGCTGTGTCCCGTGGCTATGTTTGGTGCGACGGGTGAGAAGAAAAAAATCTCTCGAGCTTTTCGAAGCGGATGCAAAGTCGCGAGAAAATGACGCATGATGGGCAGCATTAAGCAGGTACAGGTAATCTAGCAGTACCCAACAGAACAGGACCCCTACCGTCGCTCGTGGCATGAATCCCAATTGGGAACCCGACGACACGGCAGGTGTTTGCGGCTGTCTATGTTAGGTACTTTCCTGCTCACCCGTATCTCGCGATGTTGCAGGTCGTATTCCCAGGAAGCAATGCGATTGGCCGCCACCCCAGGCACGTCACACGTTAGTCCCCCGAATTCGAATCGTCACCCGCCACAAGGCTGCTTTGCCCTGCTGGGCTGGGCGTCATGCCGCGAGTTGCATGTTATTAGGGAGCTGAAGAAAGTACTGCAGGAGGGGAAATGGAAAAATTCTCGAGGTTGTGTTGTATGTTGCGATCCGGGATATATAATCAGGAGCGACTTCCCGCTTTCGATGGGAGGAAGGAGCTAGACATGCTATTTGCAGTGAACCATCATCATCAATCACATATCATTCTATTGAGTGAAGAACAAAACAACGAATTCGGGCCATACACTTCGACGACGAGGCTACTTAGGCCGGATCAGTAACACAAACACCAACCTGTTCAGACACACCGTTCCTATCCCATCTAGAGTTTGAGAACTGCCTACCTTCCTTAGTTAGTATTGAGGATGGCGGTGGAATCTGGAGAATATGGTGAGCCTCATCCCAATGCTAGCACGACTTGAACCCTCCTCTCTCTCTCTCTCTCTCTCTCTCTCTCTCTCTCTCTCTCTCTCTCTCTCTCTCTCTCTCTCTCTCTCTCTCTCTCTCTCTCTCTCTCTCTCTCTCTCTCTCTCTCTCTCTCTCTCTCTCTCTCTCTCTCTCTCTCTCTCTCTCTCTCTCTCTCTCTCTCTCTCTCTCTCTCTCTCTCTCTCTCTCTCTCTCTCTCTCTCTCTCTCTCTCTCTCTCTCTCTCTCTCTCTCTCTCTCTCTCTCTCTCTCTCTCTCTCTCTCTCTCTCTCTCTCTCTCTCTCTCTCTCTCTCTCTCTCTCTCTCTCTCTCTCTCTCTCTCTCTCTCTCTCTCTCTCTCTCTCTCTCTCTCTCTCTCTCTCTCTCTCTCTCTCTCTCTCTCTCTCTCTCTCTCTCTCTCTCTCTCTCTCTCTCTCTCTCTCTCTCTCTCTCTCTCTCTCTCTCTCTCTCTCTCTCTCTCTCTCTCTCTCTCTCTCTCTCTCTCTCTCTCTCTCTCTCTCTCTCTCTCTCTCTCTCTCTCTCTCTCTCTCTCTCTCTCTCTCTCTCTCTCTCTCTCTCTCTCTCTCTCTCTCTCTCTCTCTCTCTCTCTCTCTCTCTCTCTCTCTCTCTCTCTCTCTCTCTCTCTCTCTCTCTCTCTCTCTCTCTCTCTCTCTCTCTCTCTCTCTCTCTCTCTCTCTCTCTCTCTCTCTCTCTCTCTCTCTCTCTCTCTCTCTCTCTCTCTCTCTCTCTCTCTCTCCACTCGGTCATCATTACTAACCACACCGCACCGATAATTCAGTGCCGGGGAGCATCTGGTTCTACCTCCCCAACAAAGGCGCCGCGGTCTTCTTCGCGCTCGCCTTTGGGGCGTCCGGCTGCGTGCATGTCTGGCAAGCCATGTAAGTTCGTTCCGGTACATATTGCCCCCCTCACATCATCACCTTTCCACCATGTCCCCGTTCGAGTTGTTGTTGTCGTCGTTGTGGTCGTCGACGTCCTCTCAGAAAATGCTAACGACACAATCTCTCTCCTCCACACAGCCGCTACCAGAGCTGGAGGCTGACAGGGCTCATCGTCTTCGCCGCTATGTGCTTCACCGGCGGCTTCATCGCGCGGGTGATCGGCGCTTACGACCCGGGGCACCTGGTCAAGTTCATCGTTAGCATCGCCATGGTGTATTCGGCACCGTAAGTTGTTTCCCCCGCTTCCTCCCCCGCCTCCCCCCGCCCTGGTGGCCTTTTACGGCGGCGCCTGGTTCTCTCCGTGTTCCGACGACGGTGGCGGGGCCACTGCCTGCCCTGGAGGTGAATCGGAACCAAAAACAGAGTATGTGTGAAAGCAAAAACAGAAGTTGCTAACGCCCCCTGCCCCTCCCTCCCCACACCATACCCAAACAGACCAGTCTACGAGCTCGCAAACTACAACATCCTCGGCCGCTGCCTCTACTACATCCCCTACCACTCCCCCATCCACCCCGGCCGCGTGATCACCACCTTCGCCTTCATCTCCGCCGTGGTCGAGGCCCTGAACGGCAACGGCGTCGTCAACTCGGCGAACCAGGACTCGCCCCGCTGGCGGCAGGAGATCGGGCACAACCTACTCAAGGCCGCGCTCGTGATCCAGATCGCGGTCATCGCCTGCTTCGTCCTGCTCGCGGCCACCTTCCAGCACCGGTACACGCGCGCGGGAATCAAGAACGAGAAGGTGCACCACGTGCTGGTGACGCTGTACATTAGCAGCGCGATCCTGTGCGCGCGCACCATCTACCGCACCGTCGAGTACTTCACCCTCGCGGACTTCCACTACGAGCCGGGTCTGGACCCAAAGACCCTGTCGCCCCTGATCCGGTACGAGTCGTTCTTCTACGTGTTCGAGGCCATGCTCATGCTGGCGAACCAGACGCTGTGGAACTTCAGACACCCGCGCATGTGGCTCCCCCGCGGGACGAAGACCTACCTGTCCCGCGCCGACGGCGTGACGGAGCTGACGGGGCCCGGGTACAAGGAGATGGACGGGAGGAACTTCTTCGTGACGATCCTGGACCCGTTCGACATCTATGGGATAATCGTGGGGAGGGATAAGAAGAAGCAGTTTTGGGACGACGAGGAGACCACCGCCGCCGCTGCGAACAGCAGCAACGGTGCGGCGACGGCGACGAAGAAGAAGGACGTCGCGGAGGCGGTCTGACGGACGGAAGGGGGTGGAGCAGCGCTTGTCTTTGGTGGCGTTGTTGTCTCCGGTCTGGATTCTTCGGCGAGGATCTCCGGGGGTAGGGGATGGTCCTAGTACCCTCTCGGCCGATGTCTATCTGTTTGTGCGACGGAATAGTAATGGTGGCGGGTTAGTTCATGTTCAGTGTAAGATGCCATGGAGGGTCGCCATGGCGAGTTGTGGTCGGGGTATGCGGCTTGTTCATCGGTTTCTTCTCCTTTGTCGTTGATATCTCTTCTTTAGCTTGATACCTCATAGATGCGCTTCCTTTCGATTTCTCTGCTTCCTTAGTCTTAGCTCAGTTACTAACAGTAGCTCCTCCTCACCCTTGAGCTGGTGGGCGATGATGATGTGAAGGGCTGCGATGTTGCCCCCATTGCCTTGACTGTCTCAGCCACGTCTCCAGAACGCTCATTCCTCTCATGGGACAAAGATGTCACTATCCTGTTGACTGGTAAACACGTTAGGCATCAACATATCGCGAAGGCGGCCAGCCTTGCCGGCCTTGTTCCTCTCTGTTCGGTCCCGGACGAGGAACATCGTGAACTTCCAGAAGGAAGAGGATGACTCGGTGGGAGCAATACGCGTGCTGCTGGCCACGCGCTCGCGGGTCTTTTGCCGTGAGACGATTCCGATTATAGCAATGGGAACGTAAGAGGGGCAAAAAGGCCCCGTCTACATATTCCAGACGAAAGTTTTGCCCAAAGCAGCAAACCCCATTTTGGCCGAGCTACCGGATCACGTATCCACCGAGCAAGCTTATACTGTAGGGGGCGAATTTCAAAGGAGGATGGTAGGATGGAGTGAAGCATCGTGAAGCGAGAAAGGGAAGGGACATGTGAGGAGAAGCAGGTGGGCCAAAGCCTGATGAAGGGACGCTGGAGGGGGTGATCCCCAGGACCGGCTATCCATGAAGCAAGCCACCCGGAATGAAGCCATCCATGAAAGTACCACGAGCTGGCGAGTCACGGTGACGATGACAGGGCCCAGGAGCCTGGATCAGGGTCATTTCCTCAGACGAACGAATAAGTTGCGGCTGATGCACCCGAAACAGTGCTTATTTAGTCCATTCGATTTTCCCGCATCGCACTAGCGGTTACGAAGTACGGTATTCCGGAGCCTGGAGGCTCACGAGGGTCCCAGCTAGTGTAACTCGTTCGGTAATGCTTTATCATGCAGTTTGATGAGAGAGGCGCTAGGCAGCCGTAAGAAAAGCACACATTTTGGTTTTGCCCGATCAACAATTTTTTTTTCGGTAGTCTTTTTTGGCGGTGCGTCCGTCACGTCGATCCTCCTCATTCCCAAACGCTTGGGGTGTGTGTGTGGTGGTGATGCTAAAGATAGGTACCTCAGGTTGGCACAAACGCCACAGAATAGGGATGAACGGTCGGTCATCCGTCTGTCCACCGCAAGCATCATCAGTAGCGGCTCGGTGGTGTTGATGAACAAACTGCCAGGGCAAGGGCAATTGCCAATTGCTGGAAAGGGCAGGGGCGTCTCCGACCGGGGCAGGCCAGAGACAGCGACCGACTCAAGACACCATTCCTCGCTGTTTGTTGCTTGTATAATACAGGAGGCAAGATGAGGCAGGCCAGGGGGAGGAATTTGCGAAGTTCAGTAAGCCTCAAATTCGCTCCTCGACTTGCTGAGTGGTGTGGTCTGTGGCCGGCGACGGCCTGTGGCGGTGGACAAGGAAGGCTTTCTCAGTCCAAGCCCGCTCGACCGCTCGCCCATCCAGTTCTCACCCGGAGATGGGTTAGGTGTAGGTCGGGACTAGGTTGAAACCAAAGATCGGTCTTTGCCATTTCGGCATACGAAAGCGGTGGAAGGGCCAAAAAGGCGACGACCGTTAACACGTTTTTAATCGTGCTCATCGAGCGGGCAGGATTTTGGTCATCCTCTCACATCAGCCTTCGAGAGCGGGTTTGTTTTTGGGTGCCTTGGACCGTTTTTGGTGGCTTTTCCTTGTGGCTTGGTTGGTGAAACGCCACGGCCCCAATCCACCCTTGGGCGCACTATTTCGCACATCGCATTCTTTCGCTCACGCCTCTTCACTCAAAGGAGCAGTTTTCTTCGGAATGAGAGCCGGAGATGGCGACGATTACATTGAAGTGCCGGACTTCTGCATTTCTGAGCCTCCCTTCCACTTCTTATCATGTAATATGGGAGTAAATACTACTATCATCTAGATTGCCTGGACGGATCGATGGATCGATGGACAAGATCTCACTCACTCTCAACTCAAATCTACCTCACCTCGTAGCACAGCATCGCCGATGCCCTGCCTGGGCCGAGTTCCTGACGCGATGAGGAGGAGGCGTGGCGGATACCGGGAGAAGGGTCTTGCGGTCCTTTGGGGGTTCGAGGGGGGGTGTTCTGCGTTCTGCGTGCTGTGTTCTCCAAGGCGTACGGCGCACGGCTTTTAAGACGGCGTGAAATCGGGTGAGCCGCCCTGTCTGTCCTGGATTAGGAAGCAATGAAGGCGGAAGACGGAAGGTGCCTGGACCTGAATGACTGACCTCGGGCAAGACCAGGCCTGAGGAGGGAGTGTGAGGACGGACGGTCACTTGGTAATAGGGACAAGTACACGACGGACGTGTTCACCTTACCCAATGGCAAGGAGCAGAGCATCGACCTGTCCACGATCCCGCTCGTCTCTTGTCCCAAATCTGTGGCCTGTGGCACGATGTACAGGCCTTGGATCCGCATCCCTTGGGTCTGATGTGCTCTCCTCATCCTCCTTGATGGGCTCGTTCGTACCGGCACTGTCAGTGTTCGTACTGGGAGTGGTCGTGCAGGCGGTAATTCTCATTTAAAATCGAAAGGAAAAGGGAAAGGAGAAAGGAAGGATGAGATTGCCGGCCTCTGAACAATCGTGATGTGGGCGGTGACAAGATGTCAAGGGTTGTTCGTCCGGACTGAACATTGAATCTCGTCTGTGCCTTTTAGTATCACCTTCATCATCTCGTCGTGCCGCCGTTACGCCTACTACGTAATGCTCCCCGATGCTTGCCACTGCCCTCATTGCTTGCTGGGCCCTCTGCGTCCCCATTTGTGGAACGTGAAATGGGAATTGGGACCACGACACCGCCATACCAAACAAGACTGCTCCGAATCTCTCTCTTCCGCCTCTCGTCTTAGGGAAGTCCCAAAAGGGCAATTAAAAAATAATAACATAATAAAGGCCTCAGAGAGACCAGAAAGATGTGTAGATGTCTCGTCGCGTTCCTGCGCGCTCCTTCGGAAGCATCAGATATGAAAGAGATCGCTTACACTGGACGCGGCTCCCCACTCTCCACTCTTCAGAGCTGGGCGATGCGCTGAAGTGGAATCAACAGTAAAAATGGGGCGAGTGCTGCTGCAAAAAAGGTGCGATGGTGCACTGGTGGTGAGGCGGACGAACCCTTGTTTACTTGGCTTCCATCTCAATTTGAACATCCCCTGGATTCCGCTCTGGCTCCTGATGAGTCCTGGCTGTCCTGTGCTGCTGCTGTGCTGTGCACCTGACAGGGGGTTTTCTTTCAGCACAGCCTCTGGCAGTCCACTGTCCAGATTCCTTCGGTTCCACCCACACCCCGCCCGGGCACCCCCTTGTGACTTTTGTGACCCCTCCTTGCCCGTCCTTCTGCGGGTTGTCTGTCGCTTCCCTCGCTCGTCCTCGGTGCCAGCGAACCGCCATTCAGAGCTGGTTCGCGGCGAGATCTTCCCTGACCAGCCAGACTCCCAGACCAGACAGCCGCTGGGATCCATGTTTTCGCCTCCGTTTTATTTCTGTGGTCCTCCGAAAGCTCCAGCTCCTTCTGTCTTCCTGCGGGGACAGCAACCGGGAGTGCAAGAAGTTGAAGCCACAGGCACAGGCGCAAGCACAGGCCGTCGAGGCAGTCTGCAGTCTACAGTCTGCATTTAGTGGACGATCCGGTTGTCAATCCCAGCCGTCAACAGTCAACCGTGCAGAGCCCGCACAGTACGGCATGCCAACGATTGGAGCCCGGAACTCGCTCTCATCCTCTCTGCAACTTGCTTGCATCGTCTGCCACTCCGCCTTTTCTTAGTGACACCACCAAATTCCAGAGAACCACCCCTCGCGTGCTGGACCAGGACCAGGTTGCCAGGGCCCAGGATTAGTGACCGGACACAGGGAGGACACGGAGATCAGGCCCAGCAAAAGCACCAGGAGCTCGTTCAGGACACCACTTGTCGGCCAACACGGCCACCGCTTCGATCTGCTCGCTGGGCGTGGGCGCTGGGTGCTGGGCCCCAGAGCTGCTGCGCTCCATCTTCCATGCCATCAGAACTTATTCCTTGCAATTCCCCCATCCCCCATCCCCCATCCCGCAAGTCCATGCCCTCAGACCCAAAGCTGGCTCAGGAGGGCTCGGCAGGCTCAGGCTTCCCAAATTTATTCCTCTTCGGGTCCGTCGTGTAATGTTCCTCCGGGCGGGCAACGCCTGACGGCTCGAGTCCCCTATCTATCAGTTCCTGCCCAGACAATACATAGACACACAAACACACAACTGCGCCCGACTTACCACACCGACCTCGTCCATCTCCCAATACACATAATGGCATGCTGTGCCCGCTCCTCCTGATACCTGGAAGTTCCTACTACATGGCAGGCTCTTAGTACAACTAGTACAACTAGCTTGGAGTTCCCACCCCAACCCAAGCCTTGGTTTGGTTTGTTGCACTACACCAGCACAGCACCGCAAAACAACCTAGCATCGCGCGAGCAGAGCCACATCCATTTTACCGTGTTTCCGATTATTCGACAGACGGGACCGATCGTTTTCTCTTCTCAACCATCGGCATACATCAGCACCACCACCACCCTCCCCTAGTCGAAAAGCCTATAATCTCCCGTCATCACCTAGAAAGCGGCTTGCGGAAGCCCAGAACGACTGATACGCACAAACCCGACCGAACGAGAAGTGCCGACCCTACAAACTGACGAGTGGACGCCAGTCAGAATCGCTAGTGTGGGTGTGTGTGGTCTGCATGCATGGGTGTGGGTGTTGTGAGTGTTAGTGTGTGCGAAGAAAAAGTCGGGACTGCCCACTGCGACACAGTGGCGGCGCTTGGAAACTGGGGATTACACCACTAACTACTGGGACCTCCCACTGGTTGTCCTAGTAGTTAAGTAGTTGGTTGTATCTCTTGTATCTTCATCTTCTCCCACACTTTCACTCGCACTTACACCCACCCAATGGTCACACACTGGAGGCCGGCGCCCATCATGGAGAACCCAGCGCGACAGCCCCGGAAGGTCACCAACCTCCACCGTCCCCAGATCTACGTCCATGTCGAGTTCGGCGTCTCATGGTCTCAGAGGCACCTGCCCAATAACCACGAGGTCACTTACCGCTCGAAGGGGCTGCGAGACCGGGCGACGGCTAACTTCCCACGCCAAGTGCCGCCACTCAACACCAATTATCTACAACCTGCCGCTGTCCCTTACTATTTCGATCAACAAGAGGAGGACAACCAGAGGCAGGTTCAGATCGACCAGCTGTACCAACAGCAACATCAGCAGCAACAACATGAGCAAATACAACAACTACAACAACCACCAGCAGCACCACAACAGACATATGCCAACGTCGCAACCTCGTCGACTTCGTCGGCCTCACAACCACAATCTCGTAGACACGCCCGTCATAGCTCCAGCGGGCGGAGGTTTCAACCTCTCCTCGAGAGTCCCCAGGAGGAATCTGAGGAGAACAGCAGGTCATCACGGGAGGGCAGACCGGCGATGCACGAGCGAGGACACTCGGCGCCGCCACCTATCAACGACAGCCCATGGGATGTTACTCAGATGGTTGCTATCCCTCTGTTCCCACCATCGGGTGTCTCCTCCTCATCTGGTGCTACTGCTGCTGCTGCTGCCCACAACCAATACCTCCCACAGTCCTATGAGCAGCAGCAGCAGCAGCAAGGTCGAATCCGAACCGTATCGCATGGCGACTCCCGCCTGTGGAAGGACCTGCCGGAGCCGCCGACGTCCTTCCGTCTCGGCGAGGAGGGAATGCCGTGGGACGCGCTGTCGTGGCCGATGGGCTACGAGCCCGACGCCGACCCAGAGCACGCGCGCAACCCGACGTCGTACCCCGGCGAGCGTCGCATGCCGACGACCTTCCCGGGCGGCGCCCAGAGGCCTGACAGCATGGCCACCAACATCACCTACGTGCCCTACAGCCCCATCGCCAACATCCAGGTGTCGTCGCCGCTGACGCCGCCTCACCTCCTCCGTCGCCGCGTGGCGACGGCTCCCGCGGCTACCACTGAAGCAGAATCGAAGGAGATGGCCGTGGATGTGCCTGTGCCCGTGCTGCCACCATCCAGGACGACAACTTCGACGACGACGGCCACGACGGCAACCTTGACGACAGCGGCCACGACGACGACGGAGAGGACGGTACGAAACAGCAACAACAACAACAACGGCGGACTGCTAGACGACACAGGCCGCACCCGCGACCTCAGCGCCCTCTCGGTGGCGATGATGACCATCGACAATGGCTTCGAGGACCAGTGGTGGAACCAGGGCGCGCGCGAGACCACCGGCACGCCGGCGGCGGTAGCGTCGTCGCCCGCCTCCCAAGTGCCTCCTCCCCAGCTGCCTCCCCACCCCCCCATCTCCTCACTGAGCGACGACGTCTTCGTGAGCCCCGAGACCGCCACGGCCCAGTACCGGAGGGGCCTGCACCAGTCCGGGTTCTCGGCCGCGACGTCGCTGGGCTGGGCCATCGCCACGCCGTCGCAGCCGCACTTCCCCCGCCACCAGCCGTCCGTCACGGCAAGCTACACGTCCTCGAGCATCGTCTCGCCCATCTCGCCGCCGACGTACTCGTCGTTCCTGGGGAGGTCGCTTTCGACCCGCTCTGAGGAGGCGTACCTGACTGGAGGCCGATACGCCTAGTGGGTTTTAGGGTTTAGATCGCGGGGGTTGTTTTACGAAACACTTTTTACGACCAACTACCCTTTTTCTTTCTTATTTTATTTTCGGCGTACAAAATATCATTGGCTTGGCGAGAGTCGACGATCTACCCCATGATCTTGTCGAACATTGTATAAATATTCTGGAACGGAGCGAGGATGGGAGTTACAGGATCTTTTCTTTCTCTTTTGTCTTTCCCCTACCTCTTCCTCTTTTTTCATAGCTCTTTTGCCCACAAGTCATCATCATAGCGCTTTGGGATTTTGCTTTTTCTCCTATGGATGGATGGATGGATGGATGGGCTTGGTACGAGCAAGCGGACAAACACAACACAGCAACGATGATAATCACGACGAACCAGCAGCTTTTGTACGAGTACACCTTTGGCTGAAAGAGAAGGGTATTGCGGAAACGGCAAGGAGAGGATGTCGAAGGGAAGGGAATCGTCAAGCTGGCTGGTTGGTACATAATGGTATTTCGGATGAAAGACTACTACCGACCGATACACAACTTACAACTACATACTACTACTTTGCCAGCCGAGCATCTGTGCCGGCTGCTAATGGACTTTCGTTAACAGATTCATCCATTCTTCCTCGCCTGACTCTCTTGCCTGTGACTAGAGAAAAAAATCATGGCAAAGCAATAATAGGCATTCACGGCCGAGCCTCAAGCCTTACTTAAACTTGCAAGATCGATCAACTATTACCCACTCTCCCTATAATTCTTGACGGTTCTTCTTCTCTGGAAGGATTTGTGGCGGCTGGGGTTCGGGTGTAGTGTGCTGCAACGGTATGAATCGTAGCGACGTGTGCTCCCACTCAAACCCTCACCCACTGCTTGCTTGGTTGATGCTGCAAAAAACGACCGAACGCTACGCTGGACCAGGAGCACCTGGACTGTCAAGGCCAGCAGCCGCCCCTTGTTAGCCTAATCTTGTCTTTTGGGGGGAGCTGAAAAGGAACAACAAATCTCAAGCAAAAGTTGCCGCGTACATGTCCATGCCTGTCTGGCCTGGGAACTGGTCTCTCCACCAGTCGGTCTCCGCTACGGAAAACTCGCCGGAAGGGCAGAGATGTGATGTAGATGGGGGGCGATGATGGGGGTGGACAAGGAGGAGGCCAGGAGGCCAGACGAGGGGACCCAACCAGCCAGCAAGGGCGGAGTGACCCGCGAAAGGAAGAAGGAAAAAAAAAAGAGAGATCGACATGGATGCTGGGTGCTGCGGTTCAGGGACCGAGCAATACAAAGTCAGCATCACCATTCACTCGTTGATCCATCCACCCATGCATTCACTGACTGACAACCCAAGTTTTAGTTCAGACGAAGAGCTCTCTCAGCACAGCAATATAGACGAGCTTGCCGCGGTCCAACTAGCTGTCGAATTGCAAATTGGGAAAGTGTTGATGTTCGGCTAGGTTCTACCTTGATGGACAGACTGGACTATACCTACCAAGGTACCTACTTAGTCATCAGTTCTTCCCTTGTTGAGGTTATTCCGGCCATCGCCATACTTTCATTCTCAGGTCCCAACAAGTGCCCCTTCATACAGAGAAAAGAGCATGGACCTTGCGACCATCCCAGACCGCCCCTTTTTCCCCAATGCCGACCTACTGAACCTCAGGTATGTACGTATGGTATGGACAACTAATGCCCCGAGCGCCTCACTCCAGGCAGCCGATTATCTTGCAACGCCATTCGACGAGCCGAGGGGCCACCACTCGACCGGCCTGCATGTAAGTCTCTGCAGTGTTTCCCACACAGACGGGAACTGACGATACCAACCCTGTAAAATCTTGCTCAAACTTGCCTGGGCCCAGCCAGCCAGCCAGCCAGCCAGCTCAGCTCAGCTCTCCGTACCAGGGCTTCAAATGCATGTCATCCGTTGTAGGTTGTAGCACAGTTGTTAGCGTGGCTCTTTGCGGAATTGTTTGCTGCAAAAACTTGCCACTGATGCGGGTGCAGGTGCTGATGCTGAATCTGTTGGTGAGATTTTTGTCCCCCTGTACATAGATACCAGACAGGAGTAGTTTCAACGCATCAACCATCACATCACAGACAAGCCAACCATCCAGTGCCCCAGCCTCCTGCTTCTGCTCTAAACCGATCGTCGACCAACAAAACAAGGAGAAGGAAAGAAGGGAACAGTAACCACACACACACACACACACACACACACACACACCAAAAAGCCCTACCTAGCTAGGCGCTGCCACGGGCCTCGAGACGACTGATTGGCCACACTTGGATTGATCAGACATCCATCCATCCCGTCGTCAAGACGATTCTAGATCATCACTACTGGTACCTTACCAATGTCCAGGCCGGCGAGGTGAGGCTGTGTGCATGTGATCTCCGTCTGTGCTTTTCCTCTTCTCTCTCTATCTCTTTGCAGTGCAGTGCACCGCATGGGAAAATAATTTCCCAATTGCTAAAAAAGAACATCGAAAAACAGAGCCGCCTGGTCTGACGTTTTATTTTGCGCTGTCTCTCTCTCTCTCCTTCCCCGCTTCAGCCTCCTCCTGTTTCAAAACGCGGGCAGAGCTGTGCTGCGCTGTGCTGGGTGGGCTGCGGGCGGGTTCCACCGTCACTGCTGCTCAACAAGGACCACATACCAAGAATCGGCTGTCATACAAAGGCACTCTATCAGCACGCGCCGAAGCGGGACCACAACGTTTTTGAAGCATCGAGAGCTGATGAAAGACGACGTCGACGGTGATGAGAAAAGAAAGAAAGAAAAAATACACCAGAACATACGCCAGGATGCAGGGTAAGAAAAAAAAGGAGGCGGCGGCAGGATGCATTGCCGCAACTCGCACGGCAAAGGAATCGTGTACAACGTGCCAGTGCATGTGTGCAAAGCAGTCCCCCAGCCATGTATTCCGTAATTCTCTGTGTAAGTCGAAATAAAAGCCCTCTTCCTTTCTGTCTTTTGGTCTCTCCTCTCCCTCACGCTCCACCTCACCAGGGTTCCATCCCGTGTTTGTTCCTTGCCTCTTCTTTCTGACCAGCCAGTCAGTCACCACTACTACCTACTACCCCTTGCGCGCATCGCCCAACAAGGAGAGAGAGAGAGAGAGGAGATAGTGTCGCTTCCGCGCCGCAAAGCAGCATGGACGCCGCTAGACCACATCGTTCCATCACCACCAGTCCTCTCTTGTGCTGGCTCTCCTCGAAAGTTCACATGCTGGGGCTGGACTGACTTGGCCGAATGTGACAGGGGGGAAGAGAACCAACATACATACATGTACCATCAACAGCACCACGGTGCTGTTGATCCTTGAGTCTAACTAAGTACGATCAAAGTCTAGGAAGTTCAGCAACCAACGTACATGAACCCCTCACCATACTAGGCCGATGTTGGAATTTTCTTCCACCTGTCTGCACCTTTCCGTACGTAACGCATGGCGGGAGTTTGACAAAAGCTGCGACTGTGTTGTGTGATCTTGGGGCTGGCCTAAACATATGCACTGCAACCCATCACCTTTTATGGGTCCGCGAGGCTGATTTTTGAACATTGTCTCTGCCGACATACTACAATGCATGCCTACCACGTAGTATGTACCTACTACGTATGTAATGCTACTGGAAGAAAGCAAAAGTGCGAGGTGCGGGCTATGTGCAAGACAAGAAAGAAGCCTCGTCAATTTCCGTGGTAGTGCCGATTAGGGAAACGGCTGGGGCCTGAGGCTGCTGCTTGCTGCAAGAAGCGCCGGCAGAACGAACCAGCGTGTGTGAGAAAAGCGCGGGTGGTTTCCTAAACGGGCGCTTGCACCGAGCCGGGAAGGAATATGTGGGCGGAAAGAAGACTGGACACCATCAACGGATAATGGGACAGCGAGTGAGTGAGTGGGGTTGTTGAGCGGAGGGAGAGCGACTCCACTCCGACCAACACCGGCTGATGACGACGGCGATGGTGATAGTCTATTCTCTTCTGGAGAGTCACGCCTTCTCTAGGAGAGACCGCCTCGGTATCAAGATCGTGACAGGAGAGCGAGCGAGCAGGGGTAGTAAGGCATAGGGCAGCAGTGACGGTGGGGGAGGAAAAGAGGCACGACGATGGTCGTTGGCAGCTCTAGCGTCCCCGATCGGCCAAGGTCTTCGAGAACATCACCTCCCCGCTGTGTCTCTTGCTTCTCCTAGCCCCAACATCTCCGTCTCTCTCTGCCTCCCGTTCTGTTCCTGACTCCTGACCCTGACTGGTTTCTCCACCCCGCCCGCCGCATGCGTCCGCTCTGCCCGCGTGCTTTGCCCGCTCGGGAAAGGATCCATGGTGAGGAGGGGGAAGGGGGGGAAAGGGGGGGCGAGTACGCGGAACAGCAGTCTAAGACACGCGTGATATGGTTCGGATGTTAGGATGCCAACAGCACGGCACATGGGCATTCAATATTCAATATTCTGCAAGCAGCAGGGCGGCACAAGCTCGTGGTTGGCTATTCCACCCTAGCTGAATTACCAAACGTGTTGTGGTGATAGGGTTTAGCTAGCTGGTCTCTGTGAGGGATCGGACGGTTTGATGGATGCGATTAGCTCGTAGTTCAGCTTCTCTTCGGGATCTACCGCCGATGAAGCGGTCACTTATCTTTCATCGTGAAGGAGAAGAACTGCGAGGCTCATCCATCCCACTGAATCGTGTCATCCCAGGACCCGTTCCCTCAGTGCGAATGGGGCACCCTGGACACCGAGCACCGACCCGAACTGACGCGAGGGTTTCGCTGACAGATCATCGGTCGGCTAGCTCGATCCATTGCATCCCTTAGGTCGTTGACATTGTGGTTTTCAAGCCCTGACAGGCTCCGGGAGTCCAGGGCAAGGTGAGGCGCGGGGGGGGGGGGGGGGGGG